>JACXGM010019417.1:0-18438 GCA_016801145.1 Umbra pygmaea
ACTCAAATCAATATAACATGCAATATACAACAGAGGCACAAGAGGGAGGCAAACCTGAACACTAACATGGGACATACACACAGGGCAGTACACCTAAGGACACATGAGGTAATAATCTAACTAACAAAACCACCGTATAAATACTGAAAGGAACCAAGGAGACAAAACAGAAGAGACAACACGAAAGGGAGTCCATTAAAGGCTCTGCATCGCAGCCCTCCCTGGGCTGGATGTGACAGCAATCAAACAAAAAACATGATTCTGGACATGGTTTAATTAGCCTACTTAAAACCTCTGCAAATCCATGGCAAAAACTAGCTTTGGTTTACATAGGATGGTGGTTGACATTTGTCAATTGCAGTTGCAAGCTGTTTTCACAGTCCAATCAGAGGATTCAGCATGATCTGACCAAGTGATGTGAGACAGTTTAGGACAGTAATCAGCTTTGGAAATCTTCACCTGTGTGTGAAATGAGCGGTATTAACAATAACATCAGAAAATATTCATGGCACACTTGGGGGAGTTCTTGTGTTGAAATTATCTATAAGGTAAAGGTTGTTCACCACTCCTAGGTCTATTGACATGCTAGCAACGAAAGCTTGGTACCGTCACAAAGAGGAGATTAGCCATAAAAACTTAGTGGTGGCTAGGGATGGGGATCGTTTATTTTTATTGATATTGATACCATTTTCGAGACTTTTCTAACGATCCAAGTCTTTATCAATACCATTATCAATACTTTTCTATTATTTGGTGGAAAGACAAGATGACAATAAATTCTTAATATTAACAGAACTATATTGCTTTTATTGCAAAAACTGTAAGTCTGTGACTATTTGTTTTAATGGTTATCGAAACAACAAAAAGTGTTAAAAGTTTATTTAGGATCATACAATAATGTTAGGCTAATTACATGGGAGTTAATGAAGGCCCAATACATTTGTACCCAACTCGGGGTCGGGGGCATGGTCAAAATAAAGTTTGCCTCCCTGTGTGTATCTATCAGAGCTCTATTTCCTTCTCATAGACAAATAGGCCTGGATAAGTGCATATTGTGCATACAGTTAGATTGTAACAACACATGCATACATGACCATACAGTGCAATTATTTCAGATTGTACTACCTTAAGTCCAAGTCTCTCCTTTCTCCTTTCTATGGGGCACTGCACACACTGTCACTGAGTTCACAGGTCCAACAGCACACAATGAAACCAGCAATCAGTTTTATGCCTCAGACCAAGGCTGCCGACAGGAATCTGTGGGCCCGGGACAAACTCCACATTTAGGGCTCCCTGCTAAAGAAATGACTGTGCAAAAACAACATTTGGGGCCCCCCTCAGGACTGGACCTGGGACAACATCCCCGGTTGTCCCCCCCGTCAGCTGCCCTGCCGCAGACACTCCAACATTATATCCCGTCTGATCACCTAATTGCTTCTAATGTAACATCAATATGCTTTGACAAAGCCAACAATTGTTAACTATAGTACAATTCATCAAATAGGATCAGGTTTCTGTCTGTGATTATTTCCTCTTTAGATTAGTAGTTTATTCACATCTTCTTACCTTCTGGTGCTGTTGTCTCCTATTTGTTTAGTCCATACGAGAGTAGCGTTTGTGCCTTAACTGATCAAAGTCTGTCACCAGATCATCCATGTTTAAGGTTTTTACCAGTGTAGACCCACAGCCATAAGCATGAGGTGGGATAATATGTCATCACTCGTTGTTTTGTGATTCTTTTGTTGTTCTGCAGCTGTAGGCTCTGTTGCTGACTAGCTAGACTGAGGACAGGACACTGGCATTGCTCACGAGCTACAACGTCCCACTTGACTGCGTTGTAGATTTAACTTTACGTTGTGTAAAACCTCATCAATTCGATGCTCGTTTAATGCAAACTTGTTAGACTCAGATTTGTCAATTCTCGAGTGATTTGCTTTGTCTTGCAAAGCAAATCACTTGAGAATTGTGTTGCATGGACAAGGGTGTGAGAAAATGATAAGAAGTTGAAGTGAAATTTGTTTTTATTTAAAAAATAATAATAATTCCAATACACAATTGACACACTTGTTCACTAGTCTCGATAGCAGTATCGATAAGCTCAGACCTTATTGATTTTTGGGTTTTCAGAAATTTGGAACCCAGTCCGTAATAGAACCGGTTCCGAGACCCATCCCTAAAGGTTGCTCATCTCTGTGGATTCTTCAGAGCCGGAGATATTGCGCCTCAAAGCCGACGATTGTCATGTAGGAAGTGATAATAACAAAATAACATATCTGCAATGATGTAGGACATCATCCTACATGAAACATGCATTTTTGGAAGTGAGAAATAGCTGGGGTTTAAAAATGTATAGAAATCTAGTTGGAAATGGGTGCAGCATTTTGATGCGGTTTGAATGGCCTCCAAACTTTGCATACTGGTCCAGGAGCCCTGGGGTCTTGACAATATTCATTAAAAAACCTTATTCACCAAGGTTTCCATGCTTTTACACATTAAAAACAACAACATATACATATTTTCTTTAGTATATTTGGATAAATATTTACTAAAACATAAAATTCAATGACCCAGGATGTTGGATTTCATTCATCCACATTGTAGCCATGGGTCTTCTGAATTGAAAACCATAAGGCACTTCACTGTAGGTCAAAGTATGACCATTCCAGAGGCTAAAAGGTCAACATTGTCCCAGGCGGACATAAATCCTCTTAGAGCATGGAGGGTTGCTATTATTACACTACTATTTTTGATATTATATCACAATAAAAAAACTGGTCACAAAATGTATCACATTAATAATGAAAATGATTATTCATATTCTTCTGTTTTATTAAACTACTGTAAATGTTCTGTAGGCCTGAAGCACATTGCAAATGTATTATTAGTAATATTCAAGCTATTGAACTGTTGCTCTCATGAAAATTAACACATTAACTTAGTTTGCCTATTGTAAAATTGCCTCTGTGCTCAACTCTGTTGTGTGACATAACGATACCCTATATATAGAACTAATAAGTAATTACAGAACTTGAAAATATTTTATCTGGCTGTAATATTTATTAAAAGGCAGTCTATAATTTACTAGCCTATATTCTATTTTCACTTACATTCATCTCTGTATATTCTGTGACCACTGAGATGGGACTACAGCTTCAAAGAGTGTCCTGCATGAGACAAAACCTTTCTGACATTCTTTGGTTATTGGGTAAACCTCAGCATTGGTGGTGCATTGTGGGTAATTAAAATATCCTAAAATAACTTGCTGAGGTTGAGGCTCTAGAGTCAGCTGACATTGCAATTTCGGTGCGCTGCACTCTTTGACATGCCTTTTGCTCATCTGGCCTTGGTGATGGTAGAACAAGAGTGCCCTGAAATGTATATGAGTCTGTGTAAATGTAGCTGCTTCTCTCTTAATTGAAGTGATATTTACAATAGGAACAATAATTTGTTTTCCAATTCAGGAATATATCTTGTTTTATATTAATGCAATACATTAATGCAATACTGTGAATGAGAAAATGACAATGGTATGAAAGCTGTCTGTTTTAAAACCAAGGTAAACCATCAATCTAGAAACTGTTACATCCCTAATACCATACATTACTTGATTTGTTTACAACATACTATGTGTTCACATCATATATATTTTCTCTTTAGAGAAAAAAACAGCAAGCCGAACTGCAGCTGTAGGAGTCACAGTGGTAGTTCTGGTTCTCATACTGTGTCTGTCTGCATTCATTTGGTTCAGGTGAGTGTGATGTACAGTATAAAATCACATATCTGAATTCTTACAAAAAATCTAAGTTAATGAATATTTTAATAAATTAATAATTTTAAAAATAGGATGAAGTCCTCCAAATCGACGCCTGACACAAGGAACACAGCAGATGATGGACAGGTGTGTCTGTTGGATTCTGAAGCAAAGTCTGTTGAATATTATGTAGAAGATGTCCTAATGTTGTCCACTCTCCAATAGGAAGTCTTAGGTCCTGTGTATGACATTGTATCAAGCGTGGAAATGACCTCTAATGGAGCACAGAGAGCAGACAAGGACAACCAGGAGGACCTTAACTATGCCAGCGTTCACTTCTCTTCCTCCAAGGGACAGGATGAACCACTGTATTCTACTGCCCTACTGTCTCAACACCAGAAAGAGGAAGAGGATGTCCAGTACGCTGCTGTGAAATTCAGTGCTGCCCCCAGGTGAGAATATTCCACCATTACAGTGACATACTGTAGAGTCAGTAGTTAAAGCAAGCAGAAGGTTTCTGTATGAAGGTCATTCACATGTTGCTAGGAGAAAAACAGTTAACCCATAGTGAGGGTGAGGGCACTTACTAGAAGACATTATGTGATTTTGATTTTATCCATATCTTGCATTTTCATATGATTCACTAATATTATAAAGGTGAGTGTTTAGAGGAGTTGCTAGGTCTGTGTTCCAAATGTCACTCTATTTAGTTGACACATGTTACCATGTCTCTGCAGGCCCTATTAAACAATTAGGAACATTTCAGATTTGGATTCTGTTTCATATCTATTTCTCTCTTTAGAATGACGACACAAGAAGTTGAAGAGGATCCCTTTATGATCTACAGCACAGTGAACGAGCAGCACTGTTAATAGAACCAAAAAGACTTGAACACAAGATCTCTTTAAAAATGTTTTGTGTTTTTGCAAATTGTGTTTTATACGGGGTAGGTAGCCTGAATATGCACCAGTCTAAAGAGTGTGTGGTCAATTCTTGTTCAAAATTCGATAGAAAAATATGATTTATTTTGCATTTGTAAAGCAGATTTGTACAGAATAATCGGAATGTTCATTTACATATGTATATACAGTACTGTTAAAAAGTTTTTAAAACGTCTGTAAAGTAAGAATCATGAAAAAAATAGGTAATAGTTTATATTGATCAATTATCAAATTATTTAACTATCAAATTAACCAAACACATAGGCCCTCATTCATCAAACGTGCGTAGAAACCAGTGTAGATCTGAGCGCAGAAATCATCTTACGACGAGACTTACGTGTGATTTACAAAACATTCGTATCACTCCAATTCCAGCGTACGAATGAGCGGCTGTTGATAAATCAGACGGTTGAAAACAATCGTGATTTAAATAACACGCCCACAAATATGCATGGATTAGAGGCCTCGCCCTTAGAATTTATGACATGGATAAGCAAAATCTGGCAAAGAAAATGATTTCTTCTGAGATAAAATATAGACGCTCAGGTCTCAGGTGCAGGCCAACTGCTTGGTTTTAATTGGAAGCTTAAAACCAGGTGTCGACATTAAAAGGCGATGTTGACTGAGATTACTGCTATAGTCATTGAAAGCGATTAACGAGAACCTGAAGTGTATTTCAAATAAAATAATTATTTTCACTAAACATTCCACGTTGTATTTTTTAACTAGCTTTTTTACCCAAAATAGCACTTTTATATTAGAAGCTCAGAATAAGATCCTGTTTCCTTCGGTGGCTGATGTGGCCTCTGATCTTCATTGAATGGCACCGTTCTCCAGCGCAATATCGTGGACAACCCCGCATGCCATAATTATGTTACAGGCATGCTCTGGTGTGTATAGCACTCCCCCGCCCCACCCCGTTTACCCAAGACAGAGCCACCTGCCCTTGAGCAAACCTATACATAACTCTGTGGTTCATGTGCGTGTGTGCGCACTGTTAAACCTGCGTTCCAGCTTGTTTTTCAGGATTTGTAAGCGGTGTTAGATACTCAGTCAGGGCATAACGTTTTTCACAGAGAGAAATCACATCCAACCATTTCACCAAAGAACTATGTAGAACTATTATAACAGTTGTAAGAGGGCGTAACTCACCGAGGAGATGACTCCAGCCATGCAGTGCGCTCTCCTGTAGCGTTGTTCCAATGCTGCAGTTTAGAAAAATAAAGAGACGTGCGTCCCACCCGGCCACCGGGCTACCATACTCAGCACAAACATCCTGGCATCACATATGATCTGAACGTTGATTGAATTAAAGTTTTTACGATTGGTAAATGCGTAATCATTCATGGATGGTGGCTACAGACGCAGTACAATTAATTGCCCAATTCGCCCCAATTGGAAACCCAGCAATCTCATAAAATTGTCTTTTGATCATAGTTTGAAAATACCAGAAAGGGACTTCATAGCCGCCAAAACTGCTGGCATACATCGACTATTGTTGGCTGTGATATACCAGACCTGTCCCTGATCTCCTGCTGAAAGGTCCCAATGTAGATCCTCATTAAGATCCTCCAGATCTGCCATCGCTTCGACTACAGGACTGCCAAAGTGCTTGTTTAAATAATATATATATATATATATATATATATATATATATATATATATATATATATATATATATATATATATATATATATATATATATATATATATATATATATATACATACATATATATATACATACATATATATATATATATATTATTTGATTTAAATTGTTGTTTGCCTAATTTCTGCTCTCATGTTCTAGGGCACCACGAAGTGAAAGGGAAAAAATAAACCACTTAATAGCAATGTGCTGTATATAATTAATTCATAATTCTGAAATGTAATTTGCAATATGTGGTAGTTGCGATGCCGACACATTCATAAATGATTGCTGGTTCAACAATTCACTGAACCGGGAGGTTATACCATGAACACCGCTAGTCACACTAGAGAATTTGCGTACACAAAGTCAGACCAGACGTGAGATTTTATCGCAGCCTAGGATCACGTTCAAATTGATAAATCCCTTGCCCTGCATAGGTTTTAAGTCGTACGCACGTTTCATAAATGAGGGGCATAGTGAGTGAAAAGAATGAAAGCTAAATCAAATCAATATATGAGAACCAACCACACTTCTTCTGTGGATTTACAGCCTCAGTTGCTTCTCATATATAATCCCAGACGAAATCCCAGACAGACTTGATGATGTCAGGGCTCTGTTGGGGCCATACCATCACTTCCAGGACTCCTTGTTCTTCTTTACGCTGAAGATAGATCTTAATGACCTTCGCTCTGTGTTTGGACTAATCAAATGCCTCCCTGATGGTACTGCATGATGGATAAGTATCTGCCTGTACTTCTCAGCATTGAGGAGACCATTAATCCTGATTTAATCTCCAACTCCATTTGTAGATATGCAGCCCAAAACTTGTAAGTAACCACCAAGCCTCTCTGTTACCCACAGACACTCATTCTTGTACCGCTCTTCAGCCCTTCGGCAAACAAACTGCTTTCTTCTGAAGCCAAATATAAAAAGAATTGACTCATCAGTCCAGATCACCTGCTGTCATTTTTCTGCACAACAGTTCTTGTGTTTTTGTCACCATTTCACACCAAGATGACGCCAGTGTGTTTGTTGTCATGCCGTCTTTCTTGTTAGTTTTTATCATTGCTGTCTTATTTTTATTTGCCTTTTATCTGTTAAGAGTCTGTGCTTGGTCACGTTCAATTGGTGTGGACCCTCTGTTGACATATGACAGACAAACTTTAATTTGGATAAAACACTCAATGGAATCCTGTCTATCTGAATGCCCTTATGAGTTTCACAATTTTCGATTTCCCCAGTCCGCCGTGAAGACCTTACATCGCCTACCTTGCTGGATTGCTCTCCAGAGGTTCCTCCTTTTCCAATTCTTGTTTATGCAAACTTTGTCACAATGTCCACGGAATTTTACTTCATTTTAAACTCGTTGTTCTCTGGATCTTAGTTATTCCTGTCATGTGCTCATTAACTTCTGACATGACTTGCTCACCTGTGCTCTCTGCTCCCCCACGGCCACGTCTGCTAGGCGAGGGAATCAACCTGTAAAACATTCAGCTTCTACAGTCGGCTTGAGGCTCCGGAACTTCACTCCCGTCTAAAATGGCTTTAGTAAACGCCAGATCAGCGTCTTATAAGACCTTCATTTTAAATGACTTCACCAGCCATGACCTGGATTTTTTATTCCTGACGGAGACGTGGGCTAAGGTCGGTGAGTCTACAATGTTCAGGGAACTCTGTCCACCTGACTGTTGACTCATTAGCTCCCCAAGGAGTGCTGGGAAAGGTGGAGGTGTAGCTATGGTTTTTAAGAGCTTGTATAAACTACATTGGGTATAGAAAAGAATCACCCCCCTGTAAAAATCATTTTGTTGCTGTTATGTTTCCCAGTGTAAGAGCAAGTGTATTTCTGTGTTACCACCACCCAGGTGGTGCAACTCAGTCCTGATCATCATTTATCAATGACTCCTCCCTTCCATAATCCAGTGCACCTGTTCCCAGTCATCACATCAATCCCACCATTCCCTTCCCAACTATATATAATGTGCCATTATGTGTTAGTCAGGCTCTCTCTCTCATTTGGCATGCAATTGCTCTGCTAGTTTTTTCCATTGGTCTGTACTTGTTGGTTTGGTTGTGAGTGAGAGCTTTAGTGTCAGTTTGTATGAGTGATAGGCCTATTTAGTGTGTTAGTGCTGTAGTATTCAGTATTTGTTAGTCTTGTCTATTGTACATTGTATTAACAGTTTGTTTCTTTTTGTATTCCCAGAGGGGGAGAGGAAGGCACTTGGGGGTGTCAGGACAGATGCCCTTGGGCTTACACCACCCGTAGGGTAACTCCCCTGTTAAAACCACTAGGCAAGACCTGAACAGACCACACCTGTACTTTGGGTAGGGTGCCTAATTCGTGTGCCAGTATAGGTGTAGGTTCTGTGTGTGTGGTAGTTTAGAACAGGTAAGAGTCAACCTTTGTTTAAGTTATTTCCTTTGGTTCTGTTCAGCCTCTCCTCCCAAAAATATTATTTATAGATTTACTGTGGCAAATAAAAAGCCCTTTGGTTAAACAGTACTTTGGTTTATGTGTCTTTACTTGCACCCTTGACCCCATACCTCTTTTGCTGACCGGCTGGGTTTTCTGAGCAGTAGGTTGTCGTGTCCCCCTCCTACGGGAGCTAGATTGTAACAGTTGCTTTGCAGCCTGAAAGGAAGACAGACACAGTTTCTGTTTCATTCAGCTGTATTTACTCAGTGCAACTTATAACATCCAAGTGAAAGATATAACACCAACATGTCAGAAAAAAAAAAAATACATGACTGTGTTTTTCCAACACATGATCACTGAGTTGGTGTTATGTCCCCCAGTCAGTTTCTGTGTTTTGTGTGCCCTGGTCTGTGTTCCTGTTTCTGTGCTGTGTTTGTGTGTGTTTCTGTTCAGTTTGTGTGTTTCCACAGGTGGCTCTGGTTCAGCTCATCACATCACTTATCACTGACTCCTCCCCTCCGTTATCTGATACACCTGGATTCATCAATCAACATCAATCCCATCATCCCCTTCCCCTCTATATAATGTGCCATTTTGTGGTAGTGTCTCTCACTCTGGTTGAGCAGGCAGATGCTTTGTTGGTTTGTCCTATGGTCTGTGATTAGTAGTGTTGTTGTAGTGAGAGCTTTGTTTGATTGTTATTTGTTAGAGTGAGTGTTAGGCCTGTTTGAGTGTGTGTATATTGTTGTTAGAGTTGTTTTGGTGTAAATTTGTATTAATCATTTGTTTTCTTGTTTTCCCAGAGGGGGAGAGGAGGCACTTGGGGAGTGTCAGGCCAGACGCCCTTGGGCTTACACCACCCGTAGGGAAACTCTCCTGTTATACACACCAGGGTAGATCTGAGCGCCCACCCCCTGTACTTTGGTTAGGGCATCTGGATCGAGTGCCAGTTAGTTTAGCTTTGTGTGTGTTAGTTTAGTGCAGGTTAGGGGTGGAAATGTGTGTATTATTGCTTTGCTTTGGGTCTGCTCAGCCTCTCCTCCCAAATTATTATTTAAAATACTGGTGGCAAATAAAGCCCTTTGTTAAACGGTACCTGTTGTCTCTGTGTCCTTGCTCGTACCTACGACCCCATACCTCTTTTACTGACCTCAGGGTGTCCTGTGTAGTGGGTTTGACATCCCACTCCCCTCCTGGGGAGCAGCGCGAACGTAACAGTTGGAAAAAGGATCACCCCCCTTGTTTCAGTATTTTGTTGAACCACCTTTTGTTTTAATTACAGCCTTTAGTATGTTGGGATATGTCTCTACTAACTTTGCACATCTAGACATTGCAATATTTGACCACTCTTCTTTGCAGAACTGCTCAAGTTCAGTTACATTTGATGGTGACCATTTGTGGACAGCTGTCTTCAAGTCATTCCACATATTTTCAATGGGGTTTAAGTCTGGGCTCTGACTAGGCCATACAAGGACATTCATCTTTTTCTCCTTCAACCACTGTGTGGTCAGTTTTGCTGTATGCTTTGGGTCATTGTCATGTTGGAGGTAAATCTTCTTCCCATTGATAACTTTCTTGTAGAGAGTAGCAGGTTTTCCTCAAGAAATTGATAGTATTTTGCCCCATCCATTTTTCCTTCTATCCTGACAAGTGCTCCAGTCCCTGCTGCAGAGAAACAACCCCATTTTATAATATTACCACCTCCATGCTTTACTGTAGGAATGGTGTTATTTAGATGTTGAGCTGTATTGAATTTTCGCCAGACATATCGCTTGGCGTTGAGGCCATACAATTCCATTTTAGTCTCATCTGACCATAACACCTTTTTCCACGAGGCCTTAGAATCTTCAAGGTGCATATTGGCAAAGCTCAGTCGTGAAAAAAAGCCACATTTTTGAGGATTTGTGATATTGTTGTCACATGCACACAATGACGACTCTTTGTCATGAATTCCTGCAACTGCTTCAGAGTTGCTGTAGGCCTCTTGGTAGCCTCTCTGACCAGTTTCCTCCTGGCTCTTTCATCCAGTTTGGAGCAACGTCCTGACCCATGGAGGTTCTGTCTTGTACCAAAACCTTCCACTTCTTAATAACGGACTTCACTTTGCTTCTAGGCACTGATAAAGCCTTTGAAATTGTTTTGTATCCATCTCCTGACTTGTGCCTGTCCAAAACTTTATCACATAGATCTTTTGACAATGTCTTGCCACCCATAGTTGATTGTTGTCTTCAGTTGCACTACCAAGGACTGACATGCTTCAGGAAAACTTGTTTCATGCTGAACTAATCAAAATGACCACAGCTGATCACAGTTGAAACTAAATTGGCTTTGTGTGCGATAGAGAAGGTGATTAACTACACCTGGTTGGGTTTACAAGTCAATTTTAGGAGGGGGGTGATTCTTTTTCCAACTCAGTGATTTAGTTTTTTAATTTGTAATTTCTTTTTTCTGACAAGTTGGTATTATATCTTTCACTTGGATGTTATGAGTTGTACATACAGCTGAATGAAGCAAAAACTGTGTCTGTCTGTTTTCATTTCAGGCTGCAGAGCAACAACCTGTGATTTTTTTACAGGGGGGTGATTCTTTTCTATACCCACTGCAGAAACAATTTCTGTTATAGTCATCATTCGAACATCAGGGTGTTTCGATTGAGACTGCTTCCACAACAACTTTATGTTCCGCAAGGGTCAATTTTGGGGCCGACTCTTTTTAATCTATATATGCTTCATTTGGGAGATCTCATTAGAAAACATAATATCTGGTTTAATTTTTATGCTGATGACACACAAATGTATCTGTCTCTGAAACCCAATGATTCTGTTCAACCTCTCTTAGACTGTATAGGATAAGATTGAAGTGATCATTTTTGGCCCTGCTGGTGTTCTAGAGACAGACTTGCTAACAGGATTGCCAATTTTCCCCAAAGTCAGTTCTCACGTAAGGAATCTTGGCTTCATCATATACTCCAACGTTGGGTTAGTTGAGCAGATTAACTCAGTGGTAAAAAAACAGTTTTTATCAGTTACGCCTGATTTCTACGTTTAAATCTTTAAAATTGTCTTTTAAAGACCTTGAAACAGTTATTCATGCTTTTATCACTTCATGTTCAGATTATTGTAATTCCCTTTATTATGGTCTTCCCCAGTCCTCTCTCTCCTGTCTTCAGATGGTGCAGAATGCTGCTGCCTGACTTTTAACATCTACTAGGAAGATTGATCACATTTCTCCAGTCTTGGACTCTGCACTGGCTTCCTGTTCAGTGTCAAATACATTTTAAAATGTTATTGTTTGTTTTTAAAACTCTTAACGGACATGCACTTTTGTATATCTCGGACCTCATACAACTACACACACCCATTAGGTCACTGAGGTCTGAGGACAAACAACTTTTATACACTCCCAGTCACGCTGCATACATACAGGTGATAGAGCCTTCTCAGTTGCCGCCAATCAATATTTGTGTAGTTTGAATTATTATAAAAAAGACATTACGTTAAAACCTGTTTATTTGTTATGAGTAAGATACTATTGATCACTCAAGAGAAGGTGAGGGAGGGCGGGGCCAGATGTGGATGCTGTGAGTCGAGTCCTCCAGTTGACAGTTCATCTGTTGACATGTTCTGACTACCGTTCTGTAGGTAGGATACTAGAGAGTGGTTCCCAAACCTCTCATCGGGGACCCCCAGACAGGCCACATTTTTGTTTTAACCTTGAAATGGCACACCTGATTCACGTAGTCAAAGGTGTAATGTGTAGTTGACTAATTGAACCAGTTGTGTCATTTCAGGGTGAAAATAAAAACATGGCCTGTCTGGGGGTCCCCGAGGAGAGATTTGGGAACCACTGCACTAGGTCTATGTTAGGGGGGCTTTAGACTCGTAAAATTTTCTTTTTGTGACCCCTAAAATCTAATGTACTGTACACGGTTGTGTAGGATGTTGTGGAGAGAGGAGGACGCAGGCAGGCATACGGTAGATTGTAGTTGATTTATTTACGTATAGTCCGAGGAGTAATTCAAAATCAGGTTGCAGGGTACGGCATGAGCGAGCTGCACAAAAAATATACACTGATAGCCTACCTGCTCTTAGTATAGTGGCACGGACACTGAAATGGCTTAAATACAAATGTACAGAGCGTACGCCTTAAACTTCCAAACATATGGGACACACTTACAGATTATGAGATGAAGCTCCCGGATCCTCACGTAACATATAAACATCAATTGGCAAGCACTAGGACCTGGGTGAGGCTACTGCTGCTCTAACTTTAATACAGCATTTAAATGCTAGCTAGTACAAGTTGTAGCCATGGTGTATACAGGTCCTTCTAAAAAAATTAGCATATTGTGATAAAGTTCATTATTTTCCATAATGTAATGATAAAAATTTAACTTTCATATATTTTAGATTCATTGCACACCAACTGAAATATTTCAGGTCATTTATTGTTTTAATACTGTATGTGGTGACTGTCATTCTGCATAGTGAAAGAATTTCTGTGGTTCTTTTTGATAGAATTTAAGTGAAGATAGCTTCTGATTGTATGAACTTTTGTTACATTATAGCAGGTATATTTTCCCCTTTTTTGCAATGATGACTCTTTCAGTAGTCCGTAAGCCAGCATCAAGTATGTTATTTGCTTGTTAATTAACGTTAGCTAATGCTAACTTTAGGTCTAAATTACTTGACATAAAGAAACTCCACTGGCAGCAAGAGTGTCTAGGTGAGACAGAAATTACGTTATTGACATCTCAAACATAAGATTCATCAAAGTCAAAAGTCAAAGTTGTTTATTTGTCATGTGCATCGGATAACATCACATCATCATATGCAGAGAAATTATTTTGACAATTTAGCAACAATCACAGTAGTTGCTAAAGATTTAATCTATGTGAAACTATAAAATGTGTGATGATCATAATGCTATTGTATATACCTCAATTCCTAAACCTGTACTGTAGCTTTGGATACAATAAATTTATTCAACAGAGGTGGTGCTGGCAACTGAAAAGTCAGGTGAGAACCAAAGACTTGATCAGTTCAGACAGACAAATACAAAACTTTAATGTATTGATCACTCATTAAGCCTTGAGTAATGGTATATTCAAATTTAATAACAACAACTTTTCACAACAAGCAAGTCAGAAAGAAGATGCAGGCTGACAGGGCTGAGGCAGCTGGCCTGATGGAGGATAATGATCAATTAGAAAGAAACAGGGAGATCTTTAATCTTTGGAAATTGCAAAAGTGCTGCCCGGGATTTGGGAGAGATCAAAAATAGAAGTCAAATGATCTACCTTGCGACATCGCTATCTAGCGACTCCTTGTGTGCAGATTGGCTGCCTGTAAATTAATTAATGAGTATAGTTGGTGAGCGAAATCATCCCGTGTATGAGATGACCAAAGTCTTCTGTGCCGGATGAGCAGCGTGAAAAGAATCAGCCGGCTCTGCGAAATGTGGTTGCATGAATCATATGGGTGCCCCTCACCATTCCGCATCCGTCCCAGGAGTTGCAGCACTACCAACATGGCAAGGTCTGGGACGGGAAAAAATTGGGGAAAAAAATTATAAATAGGGGGTTGTTTACATAGGCGTATCATGCTCATGCATAAACTAAATGTTTTTCATGAGATTTGCAGTTTGAGGTTTACATATCCAAAATAAGGTTTTTCATCTTCAGCATAGAAAGCATAGAAAACAACTAAGTGATTCAGCAAGACTCGGTTTGAAATTATATTGAAGGGTCATTCAAAAAGGAGAAGCTGAGAGAGGAGAGTGAAGAAAGGGTTATTATCCTTGAAGATTTTCTTTCTTGTCTAGGGGGCCAGAAAGGCCAGAAAATCACTGACATAATATTTTGTATTTTAGCATAAATTCGAAATTCTAATTTAAACAGGATAATAGGCCAGCTAGCTGGTAACTTGTGTGTAAAAACTTGTTTGTGGGAGTCACGCATTGCAAACTGAGGACTGAATAGTAAATTAATTGTTTTAATTGTTTTAAGTTGGAGGACCTGGCAGCACTCAGAGCATCTCTGTATGTAGGCTTCAGTGTGTATGGAGAGCCCTGACGATCTAGCCAGTCAATCGAGGAGGTGGCCAACCTGTTTCAGAGAACAGAGTTAATGTGTAAACCAGGGTGACAAGGACGTGAATGAAAAATGCTTAGCTTGGAGTGGTCCCAGATTGTTGAGGGAGGTAGACAGAGCACTGTTAAACTGGTTAGCCCAGCCCTAAATCACATGAAATACGTTCTGAGGGAACTATTTTGTAAAACCAAAATATGTCAATATGAACGTATGAGAGGGTTAATTACGTTTGTAGGGAACTAAATTGAACACTCGAATAACGTTAAATATGAACATAAGAAGATCATGACATAGCATGTAAATAGCATAGTTTTTGCTAGGGTGGTGGTCGGGGATGGTGGACGGGCGTATAAATCTGCGACTTGCATCTCAGTGTTCGCGAGTTCAAATCCAGTCGGACACATTGTCTGTGTTTTGTTCTACATTGCTTGCGTCATGCAGACACGCAATTGACGGTTTTTGTAATGTTAACCCTAACCTTAATTCTAACCTTAACCTCAGTAACGTCATATTTAACCTTAACCCTTAGTAACCTCATGCCTAACCTTAACCGTTAGTAACCTCATGCCTAACCTTAACCGTTAGTATCCTCCTATCTAACCTTAACTGTGAATGTTGCAATATAATTTCGAACGCTATGGAAGGTATGGAATGTGTGGAATGTTCTCGCATAAATCCGCTAAACGAAATGTACCGGAACAACGTAATTGAAGTACAAATATAGCCTAATAATGAAACGTAAATGGCTTGGATTGTGCTCTGAGATGTTAACTGTGGGACCTTAAATAGGTGACTGCCTTTCCAAATCATGTCCAATCAGTTGTATTACCACAGGTGGACTCCAATCAGGTTGTGGAAACATCAAGGATGATCAGTGGAAACAAGATGCATCTAAGCTCAATGTGCATTTTTTCATTTAATATAAATTTGCTTAGATTTCAAACACACTTATTTCACATTGTAATTGTAGGATATTGTTGGTAGAATGTTGAGGAAAATAAGGAATTTAATCCATTTCAGAATAAGGGTGTAACATATACATAAACAAATAATTGAATCTCATGTAATAGCACAAATACTGAATAGTGGCATTTGCAATCTCACCAATTAGTGTGAGTATATTAAATTTAAATTGAAATGTTAAATAGCAAAAGTAGACACAATTCTATAATGGAGAGGTACAACTTTAAACTAAAGGATGAAATATAAAGAAAAGTCATCATTCAAAACCAATGGAGCAAGTGTTTTTAATGTATAAATCCATAACACTATTGTGTCTTTTCAATAGTAGATCCAGATCACCTCATGTAATTGGAGGACTAGCCTTCTCAATACCACAGAAACATATGGTAGAAATATCTTGTTTGTTTTCATTCAAATTAACTGCAACAGGATAATTACGAAGATTGCATGCTTGAAGAGGTGCAACAAACATAGAACATCTCCGGGTCAGATGACAAAATCTGCCATTATCAAACGAGTGCTGTTTGTTGTGAAGAGATGTGTAGTTCATCCCCAGTTCATTTTTTTCTCATGCCAGATGAGGGTCACTTGACCGAAGCATTTTTTTACACTTGTAAGTGTAGACAGTTTGCGGGTTTCTCTACCTCTCTCTTTCACTCACCTGTCCATACGGGTTCACGTGTGATTTTTTTTTTCTTTTATGAGCTCAGGAACACCATATGACCCAGAGGACCTTGATAAGAGCTGTGGTAGATGACAGAATAATTATTTCCCTGGTGAAGAAAAACACCTTTCCAACAGTTAGCCAGTTGTGTCAATTTCAACAATGAAGAGGGTTTACTGCAAGATTATTACAACTGGTACATATGTTGCTCGTCCAATTTGTGCCCCCTCATACTGCATCACATATCGATACATTTAGGTAACATGAAATGGACTATTACCAACGGTAAGTGGCGCTAGACCACAACACTTACTAAATAAAAAAGTATATCACTTATGTTATCTGTTAAAAGCAGTAAGGTGTAGGTGGCATAGTGGATTTGTCTTTTACCATTGAGGCAGCAGTATGCGAGGTAATCTCCCTCGTAGGGATATCGATTGAAAGAAATCTGTGCAGATCGCCTAAACGCACATAAACTACCCGCACTCTCACTCTTTGTATATCAACATGGCTCTATTGTTTAGCTAATGTTTAGACATGTGGTTGCCATGGTTTTTCTACTCTGTATTCAATGAAGTTGAATCTCATCACCCCCATACACCCTAAGCTGTCAGGTAACTGGACACAAATATAGATGAACTCATTAACAGGACAGAAAGTCTGTTAATGTTTACCAGAAAAAAGTTTGTTTTGATTTGCTGCCAGCAGAAATGAAGGCTTGTTTTATATCAAAATAGCATTGAGATTGAATAGTATATTAAATCAAAATTCGAAGAAACATATAAAATTATTATCTTATGTAAAAATATTACGTTATATACATCAACGTGAAAACAGCGATTACTAATAAAATAAAAGCTGCAATGCTTTTGTGTCTGATAAATATAATATCAAAATTATACAATGGTCACGCACTGGTATCAATCCCAGAACACCTGTTTGAGAGATTAAGTTGAAACACTCATGCCATCAAGGATTTTAGATTTGAACCGTGTAGACAGTGTAGAGTTTCATGCATCAAACTGTATACAAAAATTGAAAAAGGCAGTTTAAATAGAACAATTATGTTGTAAGAATGTAGTTCAATTGTTACAGTGCTAAAAATAGTACATTTAACTTCACAATTCTGTTGTTTTAATGATGGAGAAATACGAAAGATGTGCCGGCATAGACATTAACTATGGAGACAGTTACTCCTGTGCTGTAAAAGGTCATCTCCACTCTCTAGTGTGTGAGTGTTTTATTTAATACATCATATTAATACTGAAGGACCTCTGTGGGTTGGTTTAACTGTCATTAGAGAAAAGTTTTCATAGAAACAACTGACATTATATGACAGTTTAAAATGTCATTTTTTATGTCCCTGTGTTTTAGGTCTTTAAGGTAAGAACTGCAGAAGAGAAAAGATGCCAAAAAAATGTAGGAGAAGCTATTGAGAATTTCAATCAATCTATTATTATTATAGTTATTTTTTAGATGTATTGATAAAATAATTTGTTATACAGTCAGGAGGATGGATTTTATGGGCCACTAATACATTACAGCTATATATATCTGCTGCATATTTTCAATTCCTTGTGAATGAGGAAGTAAATAACAGTTCTGATGATTTTAGGTCTCTATGATACTGAACACACACTATTGACAGTGTGTTTACTGACACTGACATAACTTTACAAGACCTCTCCCAGTTACATTACTATGTAAGTATAAAAAATTACGTTTGATCATTTGTTTTTAGACAAAGTGATAACATATTTATTTGGAGATAAAACAAATGACTTTCACATATTATTGTGGAGATAAAACAAATGACTTTCACATATTATTGTGGAGATAAAACAAATGACTTTCACATATTATTGTGGAGATAAAACAAATGACTTTCACATATTATTGTGGAGATAAAACAAATGACTTTCACATATTATTGTGGAGATAAAACAAATGACTTTCA
>JACXGM010019419.1:0-18414 GCA_016801145.1 Umbra pygmaea
AATTAGTAATTAGTATGTGTTTGTATTTAGTCATGGTGTTCTCCCCTTGTCTCTTGTCGATCATTGTTTCCCTGTACGCGTTCCTGTTCGTGCCTGATATATTTATTTGTAAAGCCCCCCGCGGCAGTATTCTTTTGTTGAATAAAGTATTTTGGATTATTGAACCTTCGCGTCTGTCTCTCAGCTGTTGAACGTGACAATATTGAACGTTATTTGAGTGTTCAATTTAGTTCCCTACAAACGTAATTGACCCTCTCATACGTTCATATTGGACATATTTCGGTTTTACAAAATAGTTCCCTCAGAAGGTATTTCATGTGATTTAGGGCTGTTGCAATGTCACTGTTTAAATTATGTATTCAGTATACTGTAGACAAGAAAAATACAATGATTTGTGTGTAATTTGTTTAATCAGATTGTGTCTTTATTCAGAAATGTAGTTAATTACCGGTACAAAGGTTTCACATATTCCTGCTTTATTCCTCGAAGCGAACTTTCAACTTTGTTGATGTTTATTGTCCTCCATGTCAATGTGTACCAAATAACTAATTAGGATTCAATCACCATGTACCCAATTACACCCAATACCATAGATCACTCAAGTGCATTATTAGCTTTAAATATTTCCTGATTGTAACAGTCTGTTCACAGGCTGATGGCTTTAATTGGAAATAGCTCATCATTAAGACCAGAAAGTAAATGCATAATGAATTATGTGTACCCCAAACAATGGCTGAAGTATGGCCTACACAACCAGGAAGAATGGTACATTCATAAAACTCAGTTCAAATGTTTCTTGTACTTACAAATAAAGGATTTTCAGTTTACCATTGACAGGTTCTAATGAGACGTGGCAGGTTCTAATGTGACGTAACCATGTTGTTGATATTAATATTATTGATATCAAGTTATTTTATGCTTTTATCAAGTTATTTACCAAATCAAATAATGTACATAATCTACATCAGTAATGAATTTTACAGTTTTATTACAATTATTTATTGACCACAGATCGATTAGCTGCTGCTCTTAGCAGTAGCTAGTATGATTCTGATGAGAAATATTGCATCATTCAGTTATATTTACGGTTACACTTATTCCCATCAGTATTCATTTGTTAGCCTTATTTTACCATACACATTTTATGTTTTTATTTTGTTGTCACCATTTATGACTGGGAGCTAAACACGGTAAATTTGGTATTGCATACACCCTACCTGTCCAATCACACCCAGTCCGCTATATTACACATTGGCTGTAATCACATTGCCGTTTCACTCCTCCTTTCTACAGAACGTTTTAGAACCCTCCTTCCATTCCTCACTTCCTTCATCAACTCATCCCTAATCTCAGTATCAGACACTTTGATGTAATTTGTTTCTGGTGGACTATTGCTTTAAATTAGGCCTTATGTAGACTATAAGGCTACTGCTTGATATCGGCAAAGCCAATCAATCGGTAAACTAACAACCTCCCACTACACCCTCAATCTATGCTCTGTGAGTAGCTGTTTATAGTCCCCCTGTATTGCAGTTGGAATCAGATTTGATGTCACGCCTTGCAGTTATCATTTGGTAAATTTAACCAATGTCAATTAATGTTGCTTTGTTAAGACCCTCCCTCAGTGAAAAGTCTTCCATGCTCATATGTGCTCACTGTGCATAATGGAGCCAGGGGATAAGGCTAACTTATTCTTGACCACTGACCTTGTCCCTGCAGACTTCAAGATAACAACTGTTGCTCACCTTTTCAGAAACAAACACTTGACCACTCTGATGTCAAAATGACAGGCCAGTATCTCACATTTCTTTCTTTTCCAATACACTTGAAAATGCAGTCTTCAACCATCTCTTAGTTTCTCAGAATGATCTCCTTGACCAGTCAGGCTTTAGAACAGGCCACTCAACTGAGACTGCTCTCTTCCACGGAACATAGGCCCAAGCTACTGTAACTATTTTCTGTTCTGATTCTCTTGTGTCTATCCCAAGTCACAAGTCAATCTCAAGTCTTAGCATCAAGTCCCAAGTCAAGTCTAAAGTCCTACATTTTGAGTTTAGTCCTAAACGTGTCATAATGTGCTCTTCACCAAATTAAGCCACACGTGTATGGTTGCAGTAGGCAAATGTATGTTAATGGTTTTAGGAACTGCAATAACGACAGGCAGGATTTAGGATGCCAACTGCCTAGCCAGTTATAACTAAATTTTGGATGCAATGATCACATTACCGCACTGACTGACTGTGTGTAGACACATTGATTTAACATTACATTAGCGTAGGTGCTACACTAGCTAAGAGCAATAAAATCAGGCAGGATTTAGGATACCAACTGCCTAGCCAGTTATAACGAAATTTGGATGCAATGATCACATTTCCATACTGACTGACTGTTTGGAGTCTCATTGATTTAACATTACATTAGCCTAGATGCTACACTAGCAAAGCAATTTACTATACAGCCAGTATAGCTGATATTGTGCAGCTTTGAATGTCGAACAAAGTTGGACGTTGTTGCGTCTTCGTCTGGAATTTTCTTCTAATGTTTTTCAAGTTGCAATAACTTTTTTTTACTACTCTTCACTGCCACACGCAAACATTTCTCACCTGGCAAAATTTCATTGGCTGCTGTCATACTCAAACTTTAATCTGATAAATGAAGTATTGATGCACTGCACTCTTTTTCTAATAGCATCATTTAAATCAGGTAAATACTCAAGTCCAAATGAAGTCAAGAGTCATTGGTGTTAAGCATAAAGTCATAATATTTGTGACTCGAGTCCACACTTCTGGTCTATCCACGTCCTTCATCCTGTGAAACATTACTTTCCACCATCTCAGATATTGGAATCTCTGGAATTGCACACTTGGACTGCATCCAAACTGGCTGGCCGCTTCTAACAGTTGATGTACAGTAGAAATGATCGGTGTCTACAGCATGGACTCTTCATTCTGGTTTCCCCCAAATCTCTGTTATCGGCCCTCTTCTCTTCTCTCTATATACTCAAATCCCTTGACTCTGTCATATCCTCATGTGGTTTTTCCTATCACTGCTGTGCAAATAAAACATAACTTTTTCTATCCTTTCTGCCTTCAGCTTTGCTCTTCTGGCTGACATCTGAGCTTGGATATCAACCCACCACCTAAAGCTCAACCCGGACAAGAATGGGCTGCTGTTTAACCGCAGGAAGACCTGTCCGCTCCCAGAGTGCAAATAACCTTGGCATGACCCTAGACAACACCCTGTCATTCTCTAACATACAGTATATAGGTTACAATCTTACCTTACAAAGGAAGAAGTACAGGTACTCATCTGGGCACTTGTCATCTTACATCTGGATAACTGCAACTCACTGTTGGTAGGACTTCTGGCATGTGCCACCAAAATGCTGCTTATTCAGAATGCAGCACCAACAAGAAGATTTATGACACCATGTAGCGAAAGCTGGAAGATTCTGGAAGCTAAAAGGCAGACACCCTTTCTTTCTAACTGGGCAACCAACATTGGTACATGGAATGTAAGAACCATGTGGGAGACAGGGAAGATATTTCAAGTAACAGCGGAGTTGAAGAATTACAACCTTACCCTGCTTGGAATTAGTGAGACTAGATGGATAAAATCTGGACAGAAGCAACTAGCCTCAGGGGAGATGCTGCTGTACTCTGGACATGAAGAGGACAATGCCCCCCACAGACAAGGAGTCACATTGATGCTCTCAAAAGAAGCACAAGGAGCACTCATAGGATGGGAATCTCATGGACCCAGAATTATTACAGCTTCCTTACGTACCAAGATAGAGAAGCTCAAGATGAATGTTATTCAATGCTACGCACCCACCAATGACAGCGATGAAACCATCAAGGACCAGTTTTATGAGAAACTAAGGTCTATCATAGAGAAATACCCAGAAAAAGACCCCACCATTCTGATGGGAGACCTCAAAGCCATCAACAACAGTCGGACAAGAGCAGAGAAAATCAGGGCACAAGCAGAGTACACAGAGGCAAATAAAAGAACAAAGAAGAGTATTAGAGCAGACAAGCAGCAATATGTAGATGACCTGGCAACCAAAGCAGAACAAGCAGTTAGAGAGGGCAACATGAAAGAACTTTACAACACCACCAAGAGGTTAGCAGGGAAGTACAGTAGACCAGAACGCCCGGTCAAAGACAAAGAAGGAAAACCAATCATGGGTGACAAAGAACAGAGAAACAGGTGGAAAGAATATTTCGAACTTTTGAAAACACAGAAAAATGCAACTGACATCGAACTAGCCAACACGTACCTACCTATAGAGGACAGCCCACCCACAAGAGAAGAAATCAGGACGGCCATCATGCAGCTTAGGAACGTTAAAGCAGCAGGACCAGACAGCATCCCAGCTGAGGAGCTGAAGTCGGATATGGAAACAACAGTGTGAATGCTCTACCCACTATTTAAGAAGATCTGGGAGGAGGAACAAACACCAATTGACTGGAAAGAGGAATACCTTATCAAGAGTCCAAAGGAAGGAGACATTAGTAATTGCACAAATTACAGAGGGATCACGCTGCTATTAGTGCCAGGGAAAGTATTCAGTTGGGTTCTACTGAACAGAATGAAAGACCCAGTCAACTCCTTACTTAGAGACCAACAGGCTTGCTTTCGTACAGATCGATCCTGCAAGGACCAAATTGCAACGCTGTAAATTATAATTGAGGGAGGCTCAGACATGGATACCAAACAACGGATAGGGAAAGCACAAACAGCTTTCACACAACTGCGGAACATATGGAGGTCTAAAGAACTATCAACAAGACCAAAGTCAGGATATTCAATACCAATGTAAAAGCAGTTCTTCTATATGGAGCATAAACATGGAAAACAACAGTTGACATCACAAAGAAGACACAAGTGTTCATTAACAACTGCCTACGCAAAACACTAAATATCCATTGGCCAGAGACCATCAACAACAATGAACTCTGGAATAAAACCAACCAGATGCCGCTAGAAGAAGAAATAAAAAAACAACGTTGGAGATGGATAGGGCACACCTTACGTTAACCAACATACAGCATCACTAGGCAAGCCCTAACATGGAACCCACAGGGCAAGCGAAAAAGAGGCAGACCAAGAATCACATGGCGCCGAGAACTGGATGCAGATCTTAAGATCATGAAAATGACCTGGAACCAACTGGAAAGGAGAGCCCAGGATAAAGACTCTTGGAGATCCCTTGTAAATGGCCTATGCCCCAGTAGGGGTGGACAGGCATAAAAAATAAATAAAAGGAAATGAGGTAGGGCTAAGGGAGAGCTCCATAGTGACACTGGACAACATATTAGTTATTTCTGTGAAGTTTGCACACTATGCCAGTGCCAGAGGCCCTGCTCACTACGCATTTGCTTGAGGTCCCGCCTGCATTGCAGTACCGGCTGCTCCACCCCTTTGCCAGTGCCAGCTGCTCCACTCCCGTTAACTGTGACAGAGGCTCAACTCACAGGGCCAGTGCCTGTGGCTCTGCCCCCTCTGCTGGTGCCAGCAGATTGTCCCCCTATTTGTGTTGTCCAGCTCCTGCAAACACCTTTGTTGGCTCCCATCATTGGCGTTGGGGTCGCCCTCCTTACATGGGACATTTTGTGGCTGGAGCTGGGGGGGTACTGTCACGGTGACCACTGAATCCGTTTCAATGTTCTTTTTCACCCGGACATTAAATGGAATCATCACTAACCAATAAATTGTTTGTTCTGTCTAGAACCATTCACAGACGGTATCTCTTCGTTCATTAGTGTTTGTGTTGTAATGTTTTGGTCATTGTCTTATTGTTAGATGTATTTCCTTCTGAAGTATTTTCATTTATATTAAATATTTATTTTCACTTTATATCTGCCTCCTGACTTCTCCCTGCATCCCAATTGTTATACCTGGTGACAAAACAACGAAAAGGAAATGCTGCTCATATTTGCAAGAAGGAGAGTTAGCAGTCACCTAGTATGGATGAAATGCTAGTGCAGTGTATGGTACTTTATGTACTCCATGGGCCTAGATGTACAGTACTATGATGGCAGGTTGTTAGCATTGCTACTTTTAAAAGCAATATCTGACTTATGCTGAGTCAACCATTAGTAGGGTCTCTATGAGCGCGTGAACATTTGCCTTTCAAAGCCACAATTCCTATTAACGTGTGATTGAATTGAATCCCAGGCCATGTGCCTTTTATCTGACATTAGCAAACATTGGCTGTAAACATTCATGATGCCAGCTAAATTATCAGTTTCTCTCTGTCTCTTTCTCTCTCCGTCAGGAGCTCATTTTCATATAGATATATCTAAGTGTATTTAAGAGGGAGTGGTTGAGGTAGTGGGTGGGGGAATACGGACAGCTACAGTTTTCTTGGCCAATCCAGAGGCTCTTGCAGGGATGAAGTGTGGGATAAACAAAGTCAGCGGTGGTGGCGTATGGCACCCATTATGCCTCTGATTAAAAGCAAGCCTCTTTTCCCTGCCCCCCGTCCTCAACTCTCCTCCAACCTCTTGTCCCTCATCCAAGCCACCGACCACAGATATTTCTCTAGGTCCCTGTGTACTATTTATTCAAGTGTGCTCAGAACTTGAATAAATAGTAGTCTGGGCAGTTGCCTATGGAAGAAAAGAAAGAAAGTATTGAAAATAATAATAATAATAAGATACTATCCCAATAATTGATAGGCATATACGAAGTACTGTAATGTATGCTGATTATGTTCCACATTCAAAGTGAGTAGAAAGATGAGTGTTGATAGTTTCTGCAGGAGAAACCACCTCATGATGTCCCTGACCGAGGTTCTTCTTCACAATCGGATGAAGGTCCTTTATTTAAAAAATGGTTTAGCACATTTCCACTTCACTCACATGCTGTGTTCAAGACTTTCATCTTGCATAGTCAGACTTGAAACCCTGGAAATGTTGGAGATGAGTAGGAGGAGAGCAGGGCATTTTCACACTACAACCTTGCTGCACTGCCAAAGATATTGGCTGCACAATTTGTAAGTTCTGTTTTTCTCCCACCCACCAACACCAAGTTGTTTGAGAGTTGTTTTGAGAAGATTGGGAATGGAGACCATTGATTTATAGGTGGGTTCCTCCAATGGTGGTAATGTCTGGCGACTGGTTCTACCTCCTATAGGAATTTAATTCACACACTTATTTTTATCAAGTTAAATTAATTTAGTTTGTTTCTTATATAAGAATACGGTAGACACTTTTCGAATGAATTGTTCTATATCAAATGTATCAATAATTCTATTTTTTTTTCATTTTATTTTTTCTTTAATATTTTTGTTTATACTTTTATGTCTTGTAAGCCTGAACAAACCCATTGATACTATTATGAAGTATTTAGTTAAAAATGTTGCACAATTAGTGTATTACATTCCACCATCTCAGATAAGGCATATTGTTTACAGCAGTGGTCCTCAAACCCTTCCATTGAGGGCCTAGTGTATGCTGGTTATTGGTCTTTGCCTTCAATTAGAGCATAATTAGGACCTAGACTGCCAGGTGAGGGGAGATATTAACCAATTAGTGAGCTACTCCATCAGGCTTGTACAAGGTAAAAGCGAAAACATGCATACACTAGGCCCTCCATGGAAGGGTTTGAGGACCACTGGTTTACAGTGACTTTGGTTGTAACCGGAGTGATAGTTGATTACATTTCTTGCTGGAATGTGTGCACAAATATAACTATATTGTTAGATTCATAGATTTATATACGTAGAATATAATCTAGGTCACCGTTT
The DNA here is from genome assembly GCA_016801145.1 of Umbra pygmaea. NCBI lineage: Eukaryota > Metazoa > Chordata > Actinopteri > Esociformes > Umbridae > Umbra > Umbra pygmaea. The sequence goes on from JACXGM010019419.1 coordinate 7,757, forward strand.
TTTTCATAGGCCTATAATCGCTTATTCGTTGAGAAGCCTATAACCTCTAAAGACCTAAACTTTTCGTGAATCATCAACTACCTTGTAGACTGTCATAAACATGGCCAGTCATTGTTTTTTATTTGTCACACAATCACTTCAAATGGTGCTCTACACATGCCTGTTTGTACACTCTCTGCGCACATTGCAGCCACAATTTGATGAATTGTAAATTAAATACAAAGATGCAGATATTGTACTATTTTGACAAAGTGAAAATATTCAGTTATTATGTGTAAACGTTGAATACTAACTAACTAAACTGCCTGCATTGGGCTGTTAAATGTGTTGTGAGGAACGCCTTTAGCAAAGACACATTGCAAGCAATCACCTAATTCAGGAAATCCCCTAAAAATAGAGACACACCAATTCACAGAAAGAGACATTTAGCCAGCCTGAACATTTTTTAGAGGATTGTCTGTCTGCTTGTCTGGTAGAACATCAACACTGCTTTGCACTTATCCCCTGTGATTAATACTGAGACATATGTACACGCCAGTCTGTAAATGTTTCCATGTGTATAGCATTACAACACAACTGGGGTGAATGTATGCAAGATGGGAAAGGAGACAAACCCTTATATATCTTTCAAGACATTCAGCCTACTAGAAACACCTTGTTCCTCATTGTGAAATAATTATTTTTCTGCTGTTTATTTATATTTATACTGTAGAATGGACTGCATAGCCTCTCTGATCTTATATATGACTGAAAACCCCCATGATTTCTTTATTGTACGCAGCAAAATTTTAAGATGGTGTTAAAAGATACAGAGCCTGTTTCACGGACAAGGATTATGCCTTGTCTTAGACTTAAAAAGTAAGATCAATGGAGATTTCCATTCATATTGGTTATCTTTATCTACAAACCCGGCCGACAGTGTTCTACACTGGTAGTGTAATCTGAAAACTCTGAAGTGTTAGGCAAAACTGTCAACATTTGCTGTATGTTTTATTTTTCTGAATAGTTTTTTATATATATTTTCTGCTTCATGCATTCACCAATGTATTCATTACTTTATGTGTAATTATTAATTAATAATATGTTTTACTTTTCAAAATTCTTACAAACTGTGGCTTTATTGATTGCAACCTTTACTGAGATTAGTTTTCCTGTCAATGTATTTTAACTAGTTTTGTTCAGTTTGTAAGTACTTCACCATTGCAGTTCTTCTGAATGCCGTGTTTGAGAAAACATTACAACTGTTTGATTTCCTGTCAGTTGGATTTCAGTTTGTAAAATAAAATCTTACAGTGACTGTCATTGCAGTACAAGGTTGGTACATCATACTCAAAATTCAAAATTCAAAATTATAAAACTATTTTAGTCAAAACTGTTTAACACAGATCTAGTGTACAAATCACATTCTAAAGTGTTTCCAGTGAACACAGAAATAGTGTACATTTAACACTGACCTTGTGAAACATTTCAATGTGAATGGTGTTGGGAAATGTTGGTGTTAAAAGGACAACTATTTGAAAAGAGTTACTTAAAAATGTTTTGGTGGTTCTTATATAAAAACTTCAAAAGTGTTATATTGAAAACACATAGTGTACAATTTACGAACTGGATTTTGCTGTGTATTTAGTGCAATGTTTTGCAGTTTTGTAAATTGGGAATCTGGTGAAGGAGACCATAGAACCTATGGCTCAAGGCGTCAACAAACACATATGTGCTAGCCATTTACAATGTGCTTATATAACAGTTTGCTGTTGTGCAGCCATGTATCCTTTGTGATGCAGGTGTTGCTGTGTATTGCCGTGCACCATTTGCACTGATGTGGTGTACTTTCATGAACCTTCCGGCCAAGCTAGAACCCACCACAAAAATCGCTTAACCCTTTTCCTGTGACATCTAACCGGAGGACTGTAAGAACTATTTTAGGTTGCTGTCTGTCGTTTTTAGCAGCAGGCATAGGCTACATGACGGACATACAGTACATTCCAAGTGCAGAAACATACACGAAGATACATCTCTTACAAACACTTCTAGACACTTTAGAGTGAATACAGTTTAAAAGTGCATTTAAAAAACATGTAGTACATTGTATAATTGTTACTATGTGAAAAAAATCAGTGGAGCAGTAGTATTTGAGGGATTCCCTGGTCACAGATGCTTCCAATTTTCTCATGTTTTGGTCAGCCTCCAAACTGTAGGACTAGTGTGGAGGCCGGTTTGTTCAAATCCAAACCAACATGAAATTAGTGAGACAGATAGGAGCAGAATAAGAGAAAAGAGTAGAAGCGAGCAAGGAGAAAGCATGAGAAGGGGTAAATAGAAATAGAGAAGAAAAAAATAGAAGAAAGAAAGAAGTTAGGGAAATACTTGATTCCCTTTCATAATGACCAGGCATTTGATTGAGGGATGCCTTATGGGGGAATGGAACATCAGTGCCTAGCGCCTCATAGCGCCCGTGTAGCAGTCCTCTGAAATAATACGCTGACCCAAACCTCATTCGACTCCCTTTGAGCCCGAGCCAACCATCTGAATCCACTCTGGCCCAAACGAGAAGCTTATTTTTCAAAGTGTCTCTCGTTTGCGCAATCTGGGCACCCTGAGTTGTGAAGGGGAAAAGGAGAGAGAGGATGGATATAGTAGAGCTGTAATGTGCCATCGGAGGAGCGTCAGATTATCCTGTCTGGGCTGACAGATCCCTGGATGGGTCAGACTTTCCCTGGTGCATGGTGGGAAAATAATTTGCAGAGAAACGTGCCTTGGGAAAGTTGAACTAGATGCTTCTCCTTTTAAGGTAGAAATACTTTTTTGCACTGCCTCAGATCTATTATCATCATTTAAACTGTCACATTCAATTGACGTGGAAATAGAATGCAGTCACTGTGCAAGAAACATTGTTTATGTTCACTTTTCATTAAGATGTCTAAAAACAAATATACTTTATAATACACTTATAACGGTAATGTCAATTTTTTTCCAAAGACATTGTTTTATTTGATGGGACACAGAGCTTCCGGTGTAATTTCCCTGACCAAACGTGATCTGAGGCCTGATAAGTCCTGTTGGTGTGTGTGTGACACTTACTCATTCCCAAAAAGCTCCTTCTCCAGCGAATAGAACCTCACTCGTCAAAGACACCAGAAACTCCCAGGTGAATGCAGTGTCCTTCCAGATACCTCTGATATTCATATGGAGGTGTAAAATGCCCTAAAGCACAACAGAGGCTTAAAGATGAGGAGTATACTTCATTTGCATTTGCCACTTGACATTTCCTAAAGGTTGGCATGATTCCACGCAGGCTCAAGAAACAGGTCTAGTAAAAAAAAATTTTTTTGTCAGTTTTATTTTTCTCAGCCATTGAGGATTCAACACACACTCAAGTGACTTCTATGACGAACATTCTGAAGTCCAGAGTGCAAGGGGAGACATGCATACACATTTTGAACATTCACAAATCATTGAAAATAGACAGACAATGCTATTTATGAAAATGTGATTAAAAGTTCAGGAAAACATCAGTCCGCTGCATTGCCAAACTTTGCTTGCGTCCCAAGTGACTTGGCTGATGTCACCAAACACAAGTTAGATGATTGACGACTGAAGTGAAAAGTTGAGATCAATAAATATGTTTTAGATGAACTCAGCAGAATGGTAGATTAGACTACACACAGTGTACTGTGGCTTAGAGATCTCTTTCGTCAGACAAGCAGTATTGGATCAGGGTGCTGCAATAGTAAACAAAGACCCAGTGAATCGAGGGCAGGCAGTAAGGACAGCAGAAAGAGAACGAAAGAGGAGCATCAATGCTTTTTATTGGGTCTCCTGTTGTCTCTTTTAAAACAGCTCAACATTTACAGATGTTAAAAATAGGGGTGGCAATTGCATTAGAATTTATTTTTTATTTTTTTATTGGTCACAGGCCAATGAGTCATGGGTCAAACTTACTATTTATTGGACAGGTCACAACGTCTGTTTTTGCATGTCATCTGATTGCGACTCCAAATTCGGGTGGTTTTGATAGTTTCTCAAAACACTTTTTCCGCCTGCTTTCTGGTAAACAGGTAAAGACAGTCATCTGTCTCTCCTGTTCTCAATCATTATAATGACAATTGCAGTAGGAGGATTACTCTCGAGATCTCAAAGAGGTTCACTAGAAATCACATCACGCGCAATTATTCATATCTGCACCCAGTTTATACATGAATTCTGATATTTCAGTTAATCTGATATCTGAAACGTCAGTTCAAAGGCAAAGTATCATTGCCAATGACATAACTGCAAATGCATGAAACATACAGCTAAAAACAAATACCCTCTTGATTTTTTTCAAGGACATTACAATTATTCGACCTAGACTACCCAACAACACCAATATGGAACGAATACCTTACATTTTCTTTCCAGCAAGATATTTATTAAACATACATCTTCGTCTGCTTATCCATCTGCTGCGAGGGCAGCAGCTCCAGCAGGGGACCCCAAAGTTCCCTATCTTGAGCCACATCAACCAGCTCTAACTGGGGGATCCCTCCACCTAGTCCTGGGTCTTCCCTGAGGCCTCCTCCCAGCTGGACGTGCCTGGAACACCTCCCTAGGTTGGTGCCCAGGGGGAATCCTTACCAGATGTCCGAACCACATCAACTGACTCCTTTTGATGCCTCAGATTTAGAGGTGCTGATCCTCATCCCAGCCGCTTCACACTCTTCTGCGAACCGATCCAGTGAGTGCTGAAGGTTACAGGCCGATGATGCCATCAGGACTACGTCATCTGCAAAAAGCAGAGATGAGATCCCCAGCCCACCGAACTGCAATCACTCCTCACCCTGACTATGCCTTGATATCTTGTCCATAAATATTACAAACAGGATTGGTGACAAAGCTAAGCCCTGGCAGAGGCCAACGCTCACCTGAGTATGTCCGATTTACTGCCAAGAACCCAGACACAGATTATCTACAAATCATATCACACACAATTAATCATATTTCCACCCATTTTACACATGAATTCTGAAATTTCAGTTAATCTGATATATCTGAAATGTAAGTTCAAAAGCCTGGTGCTTCATTGCCCATGACATACTGTAAGTGTGAATATATGAAACATACAGCTAAAAACAAACACCCTTTTGATATTTTTCAAGGATGTTACAATTATTTAACAGAATACATTTCTAATCTAGGTTTCAATTAACATGAATTTTGAATAAAGATAAAAAAATATACACAGTTTTATATAATTTGGATCAGTGGTGGGCTACTCTAATCAGATTTGTTTATTTAGAAATGTCCATTAGTAGAGTATATTTTTACTATTGATATAAAGAAACATCCCTAAAGAAACATCCAAATAACTTAGCTTAATTTTAAAACGATAATAAATTAATGTTTTCCATGCTTGTTCAATGACCTAAAACATGTTATATACATGCACCTGTGAAACGGCCATTAAGACACCAACAGCTTACAGATGTTAAGCAATAATGGTCACAAACTGAGGACACTAAAGAGACCTTTCCACTGACTCAAAAGAAAGATGCCCAGGGTCCCTGCTCATCTGCATGAATGTGCCTTAGACACGCTGCAAGGATGCACGAGGACTGCAGATGTGCCAAAAAATTGCATTGTACAGTATGTACTGTGAGACGCCAAGACAGCGCTACAGGGAGACAGGAAGGACAGCTGATCGTCTTTGCAGTGGCAGAACACATTTAACAACACCTGTGCAGGATTGGTACATCTGAACATCACACCTGCGGGACAAGTACAGGATGGCAACAACTACTGCCTGAGTTACACCAAGAATGCACAATCCCTCCATCTGTACTCAGACTGTCTGCAATAGGCCAAGAGAGGCTGGACTTAGGGCCTGTAGGCCTGTTGTAAGGCAGGTCCTCAACAGACATCACTGGCAACAACGTGAGGAGGTCCAGCCTATGTAGTTCTTAATGCAGCTGCTGGCTATTTCCAACGTGATCTCTTAGAAATCTGTGATACTACCACGGACACTTAACTTCAAAGTCCGTGGCAGTTCCACGGAATGTCCGAAAATTCTGTGAAACTGCCACGGATTTAGAAGTTAAGGATCCGTGGCAGTTTCACAGAATCGTATGATGACGTAGCACAGTGTAAATAGTGTAGATTTTGCAGGTTGGTAGGTTTTGGATGGTGTGTGGGCGGAAAAACATTCGACTAACATGCCAAAGATTGCGAGTTCGAATCCAGGCAGACACTTTACATTTTTCTATTCCAACGCGATGCAGACGTGTTGCAAACGTGCTTTTTTTAAATCATTTTTTACTACCTAAATACAAGTTACATTAAGGTAACAGCAAGGTTTCTGAGTGGTTAAGGTTAGGTTAGGGGTTTGGGAAAGGCTTAAATCGAATTAACAGCAAGCTTTCCGAGTGGTTAAGGTTAGGTTAGTGGTTTGGGAAAGGCTTAAATCGAATTAACAGCAAGGTTTCTGAGTGGTTAAGGTTAGGTTAGGGTTTTGGGAAAGGCTTACATCGAGTTAACAGCAAGGTCTCACTGTGCGCTAATCGCAGACTTTTCCGTGAAACTGCCACGGATTTTAATCCGTGTTCATTTCACAGAATTTTCGGCCATTCCGTGGAACTGTCACGGATTCTGATGATCATACTCCGTGGCAGTTTCACGGATTTCTAAGAGATCAGGCTGCTATTTCAGTCATGTGTCTGTGGAACATGTTCAGTTTTTATTTTAGTTTTTTAATTGTTTTATGTTCACACAAACATTTACACATTACGTTTGCTGAAACTAACAACAGTTGAAAGTGAGAGGATGTTTCTTTTTTTTTTTGTTTAGAAGTTGTACGCTGTGGATTGTTATTCTCTTGGTCATTATTTGTTCTATTTATTGTACCAAGAAATGCCTATGCTTACAGTAGGTCAGTTATTAAGCAAGCCTAGATGTTTATGAATATAATTTGTCGCAAAGTTGTGCATCTCCTATCAGACTTAAACAGTCAAATATGAGAAGACATCTGGTTTAGTTATGGTTCTCTTCAGGCAACACATTCAACCAGGATGTGTTTACCAGAAACCTTACAAGTTGGATATAACACATTCTCTGTTCTTCTCTTAAATTAAATTCACAGGCACCCAAGCCGTCACAAGGAAGTGAAATGCCCTATTGAAATTGTACTAGGATTTGAACTCTGGTCTTGCAATGGTACAGCTATCAATGAGACAGTTACTTAAACTTTTTACAATGTTTCCAATTGATTAGGCTACATTAGAATGATGAGGTCCACCAATCCCTGTGGAGGTGAGATGGATTTTATTCTCATCAATCTGTTGCTTACACAAGTTCTTAACTGTTGAACATTGGCAATATACCACATCCACTTTTACCTTGTAAGGAAAGTCTTACAATTGTCCACTTTTGGTAATAGTGTACTGTAATGACAGTGGGTAGGCCCTGATATAAGGTTGTCCATGATGGTTGGGGAACCCTCACACTTTGACCTTAAAACCCTCACACTTTTACTTAAAACCCTCACACTTTGACCTCAAAACCCTCACACTTTGACCTTAAAACCCTCACACTTTTACCTCAAAACCCTCACACTTTTACCTTAAAACCCTCACACTTTGACCTCAAAACACTCACACTTTGACCTTAAAGCCCTGAGTGGCGTCTACTTTGCCACACAACCTGTATGAATATCTGTGCTGCTAATGAATATCACATTGACCAACCATGTGATGAAATATTGTCTGTACTAACGAAATAGTATTTATTGCAAACGTATCCTGTCAGAAGTGCTCGTAGTTAGAAGGTCACAGCTATGGGGGATGTGCAGGCTGGTCCCTTATGCCCTCTCGCCATCGGGCAGGTACTTATCCGCTTGACTGAAGTGGAGGAGTCAAGCCGCTAACATTAGAATTACAAAGGCGGGCATGGCTGAGACGAGATGGCCGGGGTTCACAGGTGTACCACAGCGATAAATCCAGTGATACGGCGGGGAGATTAGAAAAGTCAAAAGTGATCATGTGTAATTGGTTATCTCACCTCAAGCACCTCACCGGGTATTATCCTCAGTAAGCCTCCTTGTATTCTTAAGTGGACGGGCTGACGAGCAAGAGAGGCTGAAACTTTTGGAGGCTTTGAAATGTCAGAGCGAAAAACTCCAAGATGGCTTCTCTTTCTCTCTCCCTGGGTCTGATGAAAGAGTTGGAACATACACTTTCACAGACACGCACACATGCATGAACAAAGCGGCTGAGACACACACACACACACTCATGCACAGATGCATGGACACACACACACACCCACACAGCTCGATCCATGCAGGTACTTCACGTTAGCTTTCATTATCAGCTTTCCCTCTCCACATAATTGAGAACAATGCACGTTGAATTCCTCGCGCCGTTTCATAAGAACGATGAATACATCATTATCCGTGACATCCCACATAAACACGTCCTTCAGTAAACACATTTGAGCCTGTGACAGAGAGAAAAGACGGATGTAGGGGGGATACGACTGGCTTCTCGACTCCACTTTGGGAACAAAATACAGCCATGATTTCTATTTGCCATTTCTGTCAGCGTTAGTTTGGAAACTTACACAAAGTGTATTTAATTTCCTAATCCTGTAGACTGCTGATAGATACATAGAGAGGATGATCAGAACTGTGGTATCACGGTGCCTTAATGAAAAGAGTGTTGTGCACCCTAATTTAATCAATATTAGAATATCTGCCAATTAGTACCATTATTTTACTTGCATTTGAAAATCAAGACCCTGCTAATTTATCGCAGCTCTATCTCACTGGTTGCATTACAAATGTGATAACAATGGTTGATTTTTGATTTTCCCATTTTAAATTATAGGGAGAGGCTAGATTCTAATTAGTCTCCATTGAAAATGTTGATGAGGTTTAACTGGCAAAATTAATTAAAAGTTTCTTAAGATTAGAATCATGACGTTTTGAGTATTTAATCAAAATATAATTTTAGCAATTAATTAAAACCTAATTTGCATACATATGTTAATTTAGGGGATTTGATTTCAATGAAATGTTTAGATGAACATCATAAACAAATCAAACACTTAAAATGACCAAGGTTGTGGTGTACTATTCTCTAACCTGAACATACATGCCGGCACCTCCCTGTAGTAACTTCTCTGTGTGAAGTAGTAGCAGTAGTGGAAACACTAGTTATGTATTAAATTATCATCTAAATTCTTTCCCTAGCTTCAACCCACTTTATAACGACAGATTAGCTCCACATATCCAATTTTCCTAGCCTCTTCTGATTACAATGCTTATCTGGCAAGCCTCTTAATTGAAGATACACAATGTACGTATAGTTTGTAAATCAGTAGTGAATACTCTTAACTTTAAGAAGGATTATGCAATATATATGCAATCTTTTCCCCATAATGTGGAGCTCTACAAACGAACATTTGGAGTAAGTAACCGCTATAATGGAAGGTAACGGGGTTTGTGGATTCAGGGAGGATAGTTAGCTTCTCTCTCTAATCCTTTGCTTCCGGTTGAGGTTGACATTCATTCTCTGTTCTTTTCTTCCCGAGCCGGTCGGTGTGTTCGTTTCGCCAAGGGAATATGAGATTCAATTAAAGACACACATATCTGGGAGATGAGGAGCCTTTTAGAGCTTGGGTTAATAGTGAGTTATTGTATCAGAACAACTCTGTGAACATTGCTTAATTTTCCCTCTCTCTCGCTCTGTGGTTAATAGCTATTTTAAGAGCAATATGATGTATTACCGCGGGCTCCCTCCAGGGACATAAAGGGCTCCTGCGCTGAATACCATTTGAAACTGTAAAACGAATTCCTGGACAAATTCATTTTTATTTAACCCCACCCCCATATCCTCCTCCATATTTGATGAGAATGTACCCATTTAAATTCGGACCTAATCAGATCAGAGAACATACAAACAAGGCAGTTTAGCTCCGGAAATACATGCTGACCTCGTGGTATTAGCGTACATGTTATATTGTGGATGCTAAAATGGGTTGGTGTGAATGTAAAAAGAGGAAATAGTAAAACTGTCTGGTGACAGAAGGAGAGAACATTCTTCAAGGGTGATTCAGGTTGGATTAGCAATTTGAATTGATAACAGAGATGATTTAGCCGTTAGAACATGCAGGGGAAAATAGTTTAGGACATTGTTAAGTCGTACGAATCATATCATTAACATGTCCCATGCATATAGAGGACCGAAATACATTTAAACAAGTACAATTTACTGATCTGGGCCCTTCTCTTACTGTAGGTTCTTTACTAAGTACTAACTCATAGCTCCTACTCTGTTAAACAATAAGCCCTTTAACACATACGGTACATATGTAGAAACAGACGGACATGGGCACACACACAAACACAAAACAACAACCTCCCCCCCGAACGAAGAAGAAAAATAGTGAGGCCAGCTGTGTAGTTCTGCACATGAACATTGGAGAAATAGAGGAGAGGGGGAAGAGAGCACTGTGCCCCCACAGCAGGTGCCAATCCAAGGGTGAGCAAGACAACCCAAGACTCCCTGAGGCCCAGGGGAGGTTTGGCCAAATTAGAAGTGGAGTCCAGGAAGCACAACCTCGCTCCATCCGATGGGTCCATGTGTCTGTGTGTGTGTGTGTGTGTGTGTGTGTGTGTGTGTGTGTGT
>JACXGM010019420.1:0-18414 GCA_016801145.1 Umbra pygmaea
AGACCCCACCCTACCACCTTAACTGACAGACCCCACCCTACCACCTTAAATAACAGACCCCACGACCTTAATTGACAGACCCCACCCTACCGCCTTAACTGACAAACCACAACTACTGCCTTAACTGACAGACCCCACCCTACCGCCTTAACTGACAGACCCCACCCTACCGCCTTGACTGACAGACCCCACCCTACCGCCTTAAATGACAAATGTTCTATATTGTAGAGTGACCAGACAGAAGCCACTCCTCAATAAAGGCACATTAGAGACCACCTGGAGTTTTCCAAAAGGCACCTGAAGGAATCTCAGACCATGAGAAACAAAATTCTCTGTTCTGACGAAACAAAGATTAAACTCAATGGCCTGAATGACAAGCATCATGTCTGGAGGAAACTAGGTAATGCTCATCAGCTGGCCAATGCTATCTCTACAGTGAAGCATGGTGGAGTGAGCATCATGCTGTGGGCATGATTTTTCACAGCAGGAACTGGGAGACCAGTCAGGATCGAGGAAAAGATGAAAGCAGCAATGTACAGAGACATCCTTGCTGAAAACCTGCTCCAGAGTGCTTTGGACCGAAGTCTTCCAACAGGACAATGACCCTAAACACACAGCCAAGATAACAATGGAATGGCTACAGGACAACCCAATAAATGTCTTTGAATGGCCCAGACTTGAAACTCATTCTTGTTGAGTTCTGTACCTTATTCTAATTTAGATTAATACACAGTGGTGTCTGCTAGATCTGTACCTCATTCATGTTGAGTCCAATCCGCCGTGGTGTCTGCTAGTTCTGTACCTTATTCTTGTTGAGTCCAATCCACAGTGGTGTCTGTAGCTTCAGAGCCTGCAGTTCCAGGTATGCTGCTGAAAGTTCATCCAGGATGCTGGCCAGCTGGCTCTGCTCAGTCACACACTGCACCTCGGCCTCCGACCATGTCAGGTTCTGTGGCAGGAACTTGTAGAGACCGATTTAGATTTATGACACAAATGTTTCTGCATTAGGTTCACTAACATGACACTACAATATTCTTTCTGCTACGCCAGAAATACAATCCTTTAAATAATTACTGGTGCTGATTATTTCAACATGATTTCTTTTACAGTGCAAATCTTTTTGACTAATTATGAAATAATACATAATAATAATAAAACATTGTTTTATAAATGTCTAGAATTAAACAATATTCACAACTTTTTATAGATGGCTAAATTACCTTGTAAGAGTCATTGCCAACTTTCTCCCAGTTTCTGGGAAACCCGGTTGGGGCCTGAATTGGAATACCAGGGTCTGTGAGGGAGGAGAAGCTGTTATATGAACTCAGAGGTGAAGGAACTGTTACAGATGTCACTCAATAAAGTGGTGCAAAAGGAGTGGAGCTGTACCGTGGCGAGGCAAACTTCGGCCAAGTTAATTAAATTTTGGTTGCAGTTAAAACAAAACAATACAACAAATGGCCGCCAGGTTGGTCTAGGGTGCAAATCCGAAGCCTTTGCCTTTAGACACAGTAATGTCTAGTGTACAACAGCTTGTTTTTCTATCAATAATATATAAACTACATTCTGAAATTAAATGTATTATTTGTATTATTATAGATGTCTCATCTGAACTGCATTCTGTATATTTAAAATTCATTTGCATATATGAAATCCTAAACACCATCTAAACAGTTACTCTCAACTCCACTGAAAACATGAAGAATTCCTGTGGCTTGGATGGCATAGTGCAGATAGCTAACGACTTTCAAAAGAACAAGCAGGTTTTGAATACTGTGCGTGACCATCTTTATGGTGTTACAGTACAGTGGGGAGAACAAGTATTTGATAAACTGCAGATTAATTTGTATTATAGGTACACTTCAACTGTGAGAGATATAATCCAAAACAAAAATGCAGAAAATCACATTATTTAAAAATCATAAAATGAATTAACAATTTATTGCATGTTCATATAATGTAGCAAGTCCGCCAGGTAACCTGACACCTCTTCTTTTGCAGCTCACAGACTAAGTCTACACTGTTGCTTAGTTACCTATGCTCATGCGCGATAACTCTTGAACTGTTGGGAGCTGTGAAGGCAAGTGTCAGGTTACAGACGATCAATGTTGCGAAAGTAGTACATAACCACAGCAAATCATTTTTTTTGCAGAAAAAATACATTTTGGAATATTGCATTGTATGACTTCGACAATCGACTAGTGTGAACTTCACTGGAAAATGGTAAATAAACAGAGGTATGTACACTGACTGATTTGTTCAAATTCGCTGTGTTCACTATGAGGAATCTTTGCACATGGATGTGGACTATTAATGACATTTCGAACATGGTTATATGCTCAAAGCATGTTTTTTACTTGCCCTGTAAATGCGTAATAGTTGTATACTGAAGCAAAAGGTAAACCCGGTTTTGGCAATACAGATTGAGTTATTAACGCTAGTGACAGCACTTCAGACATGCAAACAGAGCTACATTTTCAAATCGCCCAGAATTCTCCTTTAACTGTGAATGTTGAAATATAATTCAAAATGCAAACAAACACACACAACGTGAGCACAGCCAATCAGAGGTAGGCATAGGGCATGTCTTGGTATGGTATGGCCATGCCAAGACACGCCCTATGCCTACCTCTGATTGAAGAATTCATAGTTTAGCTTTCCGCGGCCATGTGAAGACGAGAACGTGGGATGGCACATCAATGCGAGCTGTGGCAAGAAGGTTTGCTGTGTCTGTCAGCGTAGTGTCCAGAGCATGGAGGCGCTACCAGGGGACAGGCCAGTACATCAGAAGACAGGGAGGAGGCCATAGGAGGGCAACAACCCAGCAGCATGACCGCTACCTACGCCTTTGTGCAAGGAGGAGCAGGAGGAGCACTGCCAGAGCCCTGCAAAATGACCTCAGGAGGCCACAAATGTGCATGTGTCCACTCAAATGGTCAGAAACAGACCCCATGATGGTGGTATGACGGCCCGACATCCACAGGTGGGGGTTGTGCTTAAAGCCCAACACCGTGCAGGACGTTTGGCATTTGCCAGGGAACACCAAGATTGGCAAAGTTGCCACTGGTGCCCTGTGCTCTTCACAGATAAAAGCAGGTTTACCCTGAGCACATGTGACAATGTCACAGAGTCCGGAGACGCATTGGAGAACGTTCTGCTGCCTGCACCATCCTCCAGCATGACCGGTTTGGCGGTGGGTCAGTAATGGTGTGGGGTGGAATTTCTTTGGGGATACCAGAGGTAGCCTGACTGTCATGCGACAGTAGAGCTATTCACGCGCGATCGTTTTATTGAGCATGTGAGTATTGGGGATGCTAGGGTCATGCTGAGGGCAGCTAGGCCGGCTACTTTAGAGCAGGCTATTAGCATAGCTTTGGAAATGGAGGTTATTAGGAGCCTGGAGCATGACTAGTGGGTCCCTGCTGCTAGGGTCAGAGGTGTGTCTAACCAGTGGCCATCTAATCACTCTAAAATGGAGATGCTTTTGCGGGTGGTGGAGAAATTAAGGCAGGAGGTTAGGACCCTACTTGGTGAGGTGACTGCCCCTAGTGGTTAATGGGCCCAGGGCCGTAGTCCAGGGTTCTCAGATTTAGGGCTGATTGATGGGGGAAAAGTGCTGTAGGCTCATGGGGAAGAAGATGCCTCTCTTGTTGTCGGGTGGCTCAGAACTCCTAACAGTCACAGTACAAGCCGATATAGCTGTACCTGCTCTGAGCGAGATATTCATTTATGGGGGCGGTTGAGGGTAAGTTTGGTTGTTGGTAAAGGGCATGCTGGAATGCTACTCCCTGGCTATATTAAAATTGCTTACATCCTTATATAGGAATATATAGGACTTGTAAGATGGGGTAAACAATTGTTAAAATTATATATGGACAATAAGTTTAGTTAATTATTAATTCAAATCGAAAATATTTAAAGTGTAATGGACACATGGATTGTAATGTGGGAGCGGAGGTGAATGGTATGTGTTTGGTACTGGTGAAAGGGATTGTGGATGCCATGATATGAGTGTGGTGTCGATGCTTGTATACCCCTATACTAATGTAGGCCTATGTTTGTTAGCTGGAGCTGTGTGGGGGACTGTGAGGATGTACAGAGGGATAATGCTAATATTATGAAATTAAATTATTTTATGGATTCATTGCACAGTATGTAAGTGGCAGGCATGGTGGCCTAGTGGATAGCACTCTGGCCTCACAGCAAGAAGGTTCTGGGTTTGAACCCCGGTCATCCCAGCCCTTTCTGTGTGGAGTTTGCATGTTCTCCCCATGTCTGCGTATAAAAGATTGTGCAGCTTACATACCAGAAGATGGCGTACGGCCAAAACTGGAAAAGTACGTACGCACAGAAAAATTCACATGTATAAAACCGGTCGTACAACAAGTCCTGCGCACCTTTCCTCTATAAATCACAATCAACGTGAGATTGACCGCACGTGAACGAGCCACTGATCCCGCCTTGCCCCCTCCCCTCAATGAATATGCAGATGCAGGCCTCGTGGCTTTACTTTTTTTACATTTTCTGCATTACTTTGTTGTTCGTTTGACAACCTCAAGTAGGCTATAACAGAAATGGTGGCAGATTAAGGTAGGCCCTAATAGCATTTCCCGTTTGGGATTTGGCATTTTGATTATGAGTCATCCACATCAATGATCAAACTTTTATTAGCGGATGTAATTATGTTTTTGGAATAGTCAACGTCATAGACGTATGACAGTAACTGTAGTGGAAACTGTATTTATGTTTGGTGAGTTGTCACTTTTCAGTTAGAATTTGTCACGTTACAGAGCAAGACAAGACTTTGCGTACGGCCCGCACATTCTCAAGTCTGCTCAAAAGTTTCCATGACGGCCCTCATATTCTCACGTCAAGAAAATTTTTATACATCACACTGTGTGCGTGGAAACCAGCGTACGCAAGTTTTATACATGAGGCCCCTGGACACTGGGCATTCTGACTCTCTCTTGCCTATTGTAGGCTGCTTGTGTCACATGATGGTCAAAACCTACTTGAGCAGCCCCTCCCTCAGTGACCCTGAGCCTGCTTAGCAAGGTGGGTCCGATTAAGCCAAAGCCCTAAGAAGGGTTACATAATACACAGGGAGATTCTCAAAGCTGCCATGGGAACCCTGTTGACCTCTGCCTGCCAGTGGGGATTCCAGTGGGGTATCTCCTTCCAGGCAGTGTTTGGCTAACACTGGCCGCAGTAACCCATGGGTAGGAGGTCACACTCGGAAAATCAGGGAGGTAGGTTGTATTAAGGTTTTATTGTGGCCATTTCAGTATAAGACAGTTTTGGTCTGACTACTCAATAGAGATCAGGGGTGTCCACACCAGGTGTTCGAGCATGTATCTCGGAAGGAAGACACCACTCTGCAATTTATACAAAAATATAAAAAATACTCTGTTGTGTTTGTGTCTTTTTGGGCTACTTTGCAGCTCCATCATGCAGCTATAGCAGAATAGAACTTTGGGGGAGTGCAACCATTATACATCTGCTGGTATTATGGCTTGGGATGAATGAATGGGATGAATAGGAAATGTGTGAGTATGTTTGTTTGTTTGTTTGTAACCCACAATTGAAGAATGGGAGTTAAATACATTTTCCTACAGAATGCAAACTGAACAGAAGTAACTATAACGATAATAATCTCTAAAATATCAACTATTTTTATAGAAGTGTCTCTATAATAAAAGTATTGAAAGGGGTAGAACAGGTATTAATAGAAGCAGAATACTTTTGGAAAAAATAGCCACAAAATAAATTAAAATAAGGTATGTTCATAAATAAAATGTATTGAGCGCTACACAAATCGAGATAATGGTAATTGGAATACTACTGGTAGTAGGTTTGCTTATATACTACATATAGCACAACGTGCTTGGTGTTGGGGAACAATGCTACCTAGTACAGTGTGTGGGAGGGAGTGGATTGTGGCTGGGTTGAGGGTTATTGTGATAATTGTTAATTTGGGGAATTGGGGGGAATATATTGGGAGGAATAGGGAGGACAAATGGGACAATTTATACTTTATAGCATTCCAAATATTATGGTATATCATCAAAGACGAGCAGTATTTAAGCCATGTCGCAAAGGTGATTTTAAAAAAGTATATCGAGATAAATAAAATGGAACTATGGATCACAGTATGGTAACTGGAGAAATAAGTATAGCCAGCTATAATTGTAATGGATTAGCAGATAATAAGAAAAGTAGAGCAGTATTTACCTGGTAAAAGAAATGGAATACAATATCTACTGTTTACAAGAAACACATTCAACAGCTTTAAATGAAGATTATTGGAAAAAGGAATGGGATGGGGAAGTTTATTTCTCCCATGGACAAAGAAACTCAAAAGGGGTGGTGATATTTATTAAAAATAAAACTAATATTAATGTTGAAAATGTCATTTTAGATTTGGTAGGTAGATGTATCATATTAAAGATGGTAATTGACTTGAAACAGATATGGCTTATTAACCTATATGGTCCAAATAAAGATCATCCACTATTCTTTAAAGAGATATATGACAAACTATTAAAATTACAAGCAACAGAGGGATATATAATTATGGTCGGGGATTATAACACAACGTTGCCCTCCAGGTTGGATAGTTTATGTTGTTATTACCTTTTCTATCACCCACAAGCACTAAAGGAAATAAATAATTGCATGAACATTCTAGAATTGGCGGATATATGGAGGCTTAAATATCCTAGAATGATAAGGTATACATGGCAGAGGCTTAACCAAGCTAGTCGTCTTTATAATTTTTTGACGTCATTTTCTTTTGCACCGAAGGTTAAGAAAGTGTTGATAGGGGACAGAATGAGGTCAGATCATCATATAATTGGCATCTATATTGATCTTACAGAAGTTCCACGGGGAAGGGGGTACTGGAAATTTAATCAAAGCTTACTGGAGGATAACTCCTTTTTAGCCAGGACTAAACAATTTATAGTAGAATTCTTTGAACATAACATAGGTACAACATACCCGCTTATTGTGTGGGATGCCTTTAAATGTGCCTTTAGTGGCCATGCAATTCAGTACTCCTCTTTGAAAAAAGGCAAATTATATTAAAAGAGTCCATACTATCCAAAGAAATTGCAGACAAAATAGCTCAGACAACAGTGACAGCTATAATATGGAGTTTCAGAATAAGTTGGAGGATAAACAAAAAGAAATGGAGGAACTCATACAAGAAAGATTAAACATAATTTATAAAAAAAATAAATCAAGTTGGATGGAATATGGAGAAAAATGCACATCTTTTTTATTAAATCTTCAACATAGGAATGCCACCAAGAAGAATGTATTGAAATTAGTCACTATTGAAGGATCTACTTATGACTCGCCAAATGAAATACTGGAACAGGAAGTAAAATACTTCAAACAGATGTTTTACTTTCACCGGAGTATATAAAGACCCTGTATATTTAAAAAACTGGAGGGCTCTTAAGCTGCGATGCCAAAATATTTGCCAAATCCATAGCTCTTAGAATTAAGAATGTTTTATCGGATATTATTCATCCTAATCAGACAGG
Organism: Umbra pygmaea; assembly: GCA_016801145.1. Taxonomy (NCBI): domain Eukaryota; kingdom Metazoa; phylum Chordata; class Actinopteri; order Esociformes; family Umbridae; genus Umbra; species Umbra pygmaea. The sequence goes on from JACXGM010019420.1 coordinate 7,551, forward strand.
CTTTATGCATGGACGTTACATTGGAGACAATATAAGACAAGCTTTAGAAACAACACTATGAACTATCAGGACTATCGGGCCTAGTTTTCATAGCTGATTTTGAAAAAGCCTTTGATAAAGTTTGATTAGATTTTATATATAAATGTTTGGAATATTACAATTTTTGAGACTCTTATAAAATGGGTTCAAATTATGTATTGTAACCCTAGATGTAAAATTATAAATAATGGCTATATCTCGCAAGATTTCAATCTGTCAAGAGGAGTTAAGCGGGGCTGTCCATTGTCCGCTTACCTTTTTACTGTTACAATTGAAATTTTAGCCAATAAAATCAGAACAAACAACAACAATAAGGGCCTGGAAATGCATGGCTTACAAACAAAGGTATCGATGTATGCTGATGACTCATGTTTCCTTGTGCAACCACAGATGGAATCACTAAATAGTCTCCTAAAGGATCTCGATACCTTTTCAAATATATCTGGACTAAAATTTAATTATGATAAGTGTACTATATTACGTATTGGAGCACTAAAACATTCAGATTTTAAATGACAGTGTAGATTACCAATAAAGTGGGTTGATGGGGATGTAGATATACTGGGTATACATATACAATATGAAAGATCAAGTTGTATTCAAGAAAACTATTTAACAAAACTAGCTAAAATAGATAAAATATTGCTACCCTGGAAAGGACAGCACCTATCTATTTGTGGTACAATCACCTTTATCAACTCTCTCATTGTATCACTGTTTACCTATATGCTTATGGTTTTGCCTACCTCAATGACATGTTTTTTAAATTATATGAACAAAAGATATTTAACTTTATATGGAATGGTAAGCCAGACAAAATAAAAAGAGCATACTTGTATAATGAAAACGAACACGGAGGTCAAAAGTTATTGAATATTAAAGCATTGGATCTTTCATTAAAAGCATCAGTTATACAAAAGGTATACCTGAATCCTAACTGGTTCACTAGTAAGCTAATAAGAGTATTTTACCCATTGTTCAGTAAGGACCTATTTCCATTTCTACAAATTACAACTGATCATTTTCAGATATTGGAAAAGTAAATAAATTCTAAGATGTCGTTATTTTTCAAACAAGCCATGAAAAGCTGGTTGCAATTCCAATTTAGTCTACCTGAAAATAGGGAGCAAATTTTACAACAATTATTGTGGTTAAATTCTCATATACTAGTTGATAAAAAGCCTTTATACTTTGACAAGATGTTTGGAAAAGGAATAAGGTTTGTAAATGACATTATAAATGAAGCCGGGTGAGTGATGCCTTACATACAGTTAACAAAAACATATAGAGACGTATGCTCTCTTCAAAAATATAATCAACTAACCGCAGCAATACCATATACTTGGAAGAAGAAAATACAAGGGGGGAAAAGGTCTGATCTTTTCTGTCAACCATGTATTAAAGATCTCACATGGATGAGGAAAATACGGATAAACAAAGAAATATACCAATTCCATCTAAGAACAAAAAAACTGGTTGCTTTTCCATATGAATTGGGAATAAATTTTTGATGTTCCGATCCCGTGGCATAATGCATTTGGATTAATACGCAAAACAACACCAGACTCAAAAATTTTAATATTTCAATTCAAGTTATTATTCAAAATATTGACAACAAATAAAAATCTATACAACTGGGGAATACAATCTTCCCAACTCTGCAGATTTTGCTCTGAGGAAGCAGAATCTATAGATCATCTTTTTTTGGTACTGTCCTTATGTTGCATGTTTTTGGTCACAGGTACAAGAATGGATGAATAAATGCAATATTTGTTTTGAATTAACTTTACAAATAGCAATACTTGGAGACTTAAAAAGTAGTATTCAGACAATTAATAACATGATAATTATTTTAGCAAAAATATTTGTATCTTTAATTCCAAATTGGTGGAGTCATTGAGAATAGAAAGGTTTCATAATTATGTGAAGCATCACAGTACAGTCGAAATTTATATGGCAAAGAGTAACCCATTATGGCTTTGGTTAAAAGATAGATGGATGGTGTTGGGTGTGGATGAGGGGTGGATCAAGTGAAACTGGGATCTGTAAAGCGCACAAGATTTGCAAATATTGTAAAAATAACACAAAATATATAAGCTAGAGATAAATATTAAAATGGCACAATGTAATTGGTCTCAACATTTCGTCACAGTTAAGTAAAGGTTAGGATGGGTGTAAAATATAGAAAGCAATAAAAAAAAGTGGGATTGGAAATTATGCACATTTTAGAACGAAGACAATCCTGTTGTCTAATACTGAAGCTGACCCTTCCCCCCCAAACAAAATTAAATAAATAAAAACTAATAAGGTCTGTAATTTGAAACAAGGCATGAAAGTGGGGGTGTTGGTCACTGATGCTGAGGTAGGAAGTGAACCAGTGAGTAGTTAGGGACCGGGCAGTGAGGCTGCCATTGGAAAGTGAACCGGTGAGTAGTTTGGGACCGGGCAGTGAGGCTGCCACTGGAAAGTGAACCAATGAGTAGTTTGGGACCGGCAGTGAGGCTGCCATTGGGAAGTGAACCAGTGAGTAGTTTGGGACCGGGCAGCGAGGCTGCCACTGGAAAGTGAACCAGTGAGTAGTTTGGGACCGGGCAATGAGGCTACCATTGGGAAGTGAACCGGTGAGTAGTTTGGGACCGGGCAGTGAGGCTGCCGTTGGGAAGTGAACCGGTGAGTAGTTTGGGACCGGGCAGTGTGGCTGTCATTAGGAAGTGAACCAGTGAGTAGTTTGGGACCGGCAGTGAGGCTGCCATTGGAAAGTGAACCAGTGAGTAGTTTGGGACCAGCAGTGAGGCTGCCATTGGAAAGTGAACCGGGGAGTAGTTTGGGACCGGGCAGCGAGGCTGCCATTGGGAAGTGAACCATTGAGTAGTTTGGGACCGGGCAGTGAGGCTGCCATTGGGAAGTGAAACAGTGAGTAGTTTGGGACCGGCAGTGAGGCTGCCATTGGGAAGTGAACCAGTGAGTAGTTTGGGACTGGCAGTGAGGCTGCCAATGGAAATTGAACCAGTGAGTAGTTTGGGACCGGCAGTGAGGCTGCCATTCTACTGTGTGAAGAAACCCTGGTGGAGCAGTTTGGCCTTGGCGAGAAAGGTTTTCATCGAAGAGAGTTGCAAGCTGTTGGGGAGTTATTCCATCGACATATATCTGTGTTCAGCACTGGGGACACTGATCTGGGGCGGGCCCACTCGTCGATGCATCAGATTAACATGGGTAATGTAAAACCTATAAAAATTGCCCCGCGGCGGGTCCCCCTTCATTTACAACAGGAGGCTGTTGATCAGGTAAAGCAGATGCTTACTCGTAACATTATTAGGCCTTTGAGTATTCCCTTGGCAGCCCCAGTCGTTCTAGTACGTAAAAAGGATGGGAGTTTGCGCTTTTGTGTCGATTACAGGGTACTGATTAATGTTACAGAGAAGGATGCCTCCCCCCTCGTATCGATGATGCACTGGACAGCTTAAATCAGGTCCGATTGTTTTCCACCCTCGGTTTAGCCAGTTGTTACTGGCAGGTTGAGGTGGACCCATTGGATAGGTCGAAGACTACATTTTTCTCATGGTCTGTTTGAATATAATGTATTAAGTTTCATTCTTTGTAACATGCTTAGTACCTTTCAGAGACTGGATGACATAATTGTATTATTTGGCCATAATTTGCAGGAGCAGCTAGAGTACAAGCTGTGCGCCACTGGCTAGTTCAGAGGAATCAAACTGAAGTCAGGGGTTTTGTGGGATTCTTATCATATGCTAGTCGGGAGTTAACTAAACAAGACTGTAGGTATGTTACGGTCAAGAAGGGACAGAGATGTTGGGGATGTTGTCATTTATGAATTATTTTAAGCATTATCTGCTGGGAAAGGAGTTTATTCTGCGTACAGACCACAACTTGCTACATTGGTTGCATAACTTTAAGGGACTGAAGGGCCAACTGGCTAGGTGGTTGGAGCAGCTGGCTAGTTTCCAGTACAGGATAGTCCATCGGCCGGGTAAGCAGCATGCTAATGCCGACGCCCTGTCAATGTTACTCGCATTTCAATCCGAGCGGGTACAGGCGCTGACACCTTCAGTACGGCGGGACCCTGTGGTGGTATCAGTAAGACAGGTGGAGGAAGGGTTAGTCGAAGTTGTAGAGGATGACTTGGCCCAGGCCTAACGGGGTGATGAAGAGGTTACCAGAGAAGACAGAGAGAGGGGCGGGGGAGTTAATGGCGATACTCCAGTACAGTTGGCTCAGGTGCAGGTTGGTGCGGATTCCCCCGGCCAATTCGGATGCTGCAGCAAGGGTGCAGGTTGTGTTGCATAAGAGCAGAGGAAAGCTCACAGGCAGTCACCGAGGGGACCTCTTTTAACTTTATCTACAGAAAAGCTGTAGATATTTTTAGCCCCCTGCCAGTGACCCCTAAGGGCAGTAAACATATCCTAGTTGTAGGGGATTCTTTTTCTAAATGGATAGAGGCCTTTGCTCTTCCTAACCAGGATGCCCACTCCATTGCCAAAGTTTTGTGTGCCGCTTTAGGGCCTCTCACAGTATACATTCTGATTAGGGTAGGAACTTGAAGTCTAACTTTTATAAAGACCAATGCAGACTATTTGACATCCATAAAACTAGATGTTTAGCTTATAGCCCTCAGTCGGATGGTTTAGTGGAGCACTTTAAGCGCACATTGCTGGCCATGCTCTCCATTTTTGTGGATGTGAACCAGTTAAACTTGGATAATCTGTTACCCTATGTCCTGATGGCCTATCGCAGTAGTGTGCATGTAAGCACAGGATTTACTCCTGTTTTTGTTTCATCAAGAGACTGTACAACCTGTGGATGTCATGCTGGGTTTAAACCAACGGGAGCACCCACGGGTGTGGGTACACTATGAGGCAAAGAAACGGGAGTATGCCCCAAACTGCAGCGTCGATATATGGGAACATTTGAGGTTTTGGAGGGGTCTCGGATGTCCTGTATTGGATAGCTTGGACTGAGGGGGGGCCCGAGACTGTGGTCCACTTCAACCGCCTGAAACCCTTTGTTCCCTCCACACTCACAGGAGGGGCCCCGGGGCTGAGGACGAGGGTGTCACCGGGGGATGACCTCTGTGACGGCGGGACTGAGTCCGGGACCGCAAGGGGGAGCAACCGACCCACAACGCCGGCGACGGGGATCTGGTGGCGTTCAGGTGGAGCAGAGAACAACGGGGGTCGACCAGGATGCAGGGCTGGTGTTGCCAGCTGCACCTAGCCCAGCCAAGGGGTCAGGAGACCTCCAACGTATACAGCTGGGAGGCGACAGAACCTCACCATGAGTGGATGAGCAGAAGCACCCTCTGTAGGCACGGTTTGGTCAGGACGGGATTGGAAGCTGTGGAGTTGGAGTGATTGTGTGCTGTGTTAGCCTGCTCATTATTAGCTTGAACATTGATTACCTGTGTGCTGTTAGCCTAATCATTATTAGCTTAAACATTGATTACTTTGTGCTGTGTTAGCCTGCTCATTATTAGCTTGAACATTAATTACCTGTGTGCTGTTAGCCTAATCATTATTAGCTTGAGAATTGATTACCTGTGTGCTCTGTTTGCCTGCTCATTATTAGCTTGAGAATTGATTACCTGTGTGCTGTTAGCCTGCTCATTATTAGCTTGAACATTAATTACCTCTGTGCTGTTAGCCTAATCATTATTAGCTTGAGAATTGATTGCCTGTGTGTGGTGTTTGCCTGCTCATTATTATCTTGAGAATTGATTATCTGTGTGCTATGTTAGCGGGCTCATTATTAGCTTGAACATTGATTGCCTGTGTGCTGTGTTAGTCTGCTCATTATTAACTTGAACATTGATTACCTGTGTGCTGTGTTAGCCTGCTGATTATTAGCTTGAACATTGATTACCTGTGTGCTGTGTTAGCCTGCTCATTATTAGTTTGAGATCTGGTTACCTGTGTGTTGTGTTAGCCTGCTGATTATTAGCTTGAACATTGATTACCTGTGTGCTGTGTTAGCCTGCTCATTATTAGCTTGAGAATTGATTACCTGTGTGTTGTGTTAGCCTGCTCATTATTAGCCTAAACATTGATTACCTGTGTGCTATGTTAGCCTGCTCATTATTAGCTTGAACATTGATTACCTGTGTGCTGTGTTAGCCTGCTCATTATTAGCTTGAGCATTGATTACCTGTGTGCTGTGTTAGCCTGCTCATTATTAGCTTGAACATTGATTACCTGTGTGCTGTGCTACTGTGTGGAGGTTAGACATAGAGGGCCTTCGGGGTTTGCCATTTTCCTGCATAAATGCTGTAATACTGAGCCTGTCCTTATGAAATATGCCAATAAAAGATTGCCTTTTTGTAAATTTTAGTGTGTGAGCTCGTGTGTCTAGGCTTCGGAACTACCTAGTCAACTTAGTCCAGTACCAGCCAGTACCTTTGGTAGAGGTCTTAGGTTTATTTCAATAGTTACAACATTTCACAAAGTATTCAGGAATGCATTCTGATCAGAGAATGCAGGATTCAGGAGTCTAAGATATAAAGAAAGGTATTCTACTGTGTATATTAATACAATTACATTGACTTAATATCAGACTATGTCTCAAAAAAACATCTCCCTATGAGACTTTTGAACTGCAATTTTCAGAACCTGATGGAGTCTGCAAAAGACCTGAGACTGGGATGGAGAGTTGTCTTCCAACAAGACAATGATCCAAAACATAAAGCAAAATCTACAATGGAATGGTTCACAAACATATCCAGGTGTTAGAATGGCCAAGTCAAATCCAGACCTGAATCCAATCGAGAACCTGTGGAAAGAACTGAAAACTGCTGTTCACAAACGCTCTCCATCCAACCTCATTGAGGTCGAGCTGTTTTGCAAGGAGGAATTGGCAAAAATCTCTGTCTCTCTATGTGCAAAACTGATAGAGACATACCCCAAGCGACTTACAGCTATAATCGCAGCAAAAGGATGTGCTACAAAGTATTAACTTAAGGGGGCTGAATAATTTAGCACGCCCAATTTTTTCAGTTTTTATTTGTTAAAAAAGTATGACATATCCAATAAATTTCGTTCCACTTCATGATTGTGTCCCACTTGTTGATTTTTCACCAAAAATTACAGTTTCATATCTTTATGTTTGAAGCCTGAAATGTGGCAAAAGGTTGAAAAGTTCAAGGGGGCCAAATACTTTCGCAAGGCACTGTACCTCCACTGATTGTTGAAGTGGTACAAACAGCACCACTTTATCAATTGACATCTGTATATCACAACTCAGATGTGGAGGAACTGTTATATCACAACTCAAGAGGTGGAGAAAAGATGGAGAAATCATAGGAAGGCATGAATAAAGGTTTCCTCACCAACTTTACGCTGACAGATGAAACCATGTTTGTCATCACAGGACCTGGCTTGCCATTTTCCTAGGATTGAGTGGGAACTAGCCATTGCAGTACACTGTGGATATAAACATGATCATTTCATCATTCACACTCAAATATTGTCATTTTTGCAAAATCCATTAATAGTACAGTTTTGAAATAGTTAATATACTGTGTATTATTATTAATAATTGTATTTAAGACTTATGTGATTTATATTCAAAACAAATATATTAACCTTACCTGATTAGATGCATCAGATTCTTCCCCCCACTGTAATAACATTTTTAAATATTTTTACATTAGAGGTATTGTATTTACAGTATATGAATGTTTATTGTTCTAAGGATACAGTGCCTTGCAAAATTATTCACCCCCTTGGCATTTTATGTGTTTTGTTGCCTCACAACCTGGTATTAACATGGATTGTCTGAGGATTTGCATCATTTAATTTACAGAACATGCCTACAACTTTGAAGATGTTTGTGTTTTTTTATTGTGAAGCAAACAACAAATATGACACAATAACAGATAAAGTCAATGTGCATAACTATTTACCCCCCTGAAGTCCATGTAGAGCCACCTTTTGCAGCTATCACAGCTCCAAGTCGCTTTGGATAAGTCTCTATGAGCTTGCCACATCTTACCACTGGGATTTTTGCCCATTCCTCCTTGTAAAACTGCTCCAGCTCCTTCAAGTTGGATGGTTTGCACTTGTGAACAGCGATCTTCAAGTCTGAACACAGATTATCTATTGGATTGATTTCTGGGCTTTGACTGGGCCATTCCAACACATTCACATGTTTCCCCTTTAACCACTCAAGTGTTGCTTTAGCAGTGTGTTTTGGGGTCATTTTCCTGCTGGAAGGTGAACCTCCGTCCTAGCCTCAAATCACGCATTGAGTGGTACAGATTTTGCTCAAAAATATCCCTGTATTTAGCACCATCCATCTTTCTCTCAACTCTGATTAGCTTCTCAGTCCCGGCTGCTGGGAAACATCCCCACAGCATGATGCTGCCAACACCATGTGTCACTGTGTGGATGGTGTTTTTTGGGTGATATGATGTGTTGGGTTTGTGCCAGACATATCGTTTTCTTTGATGACCTTAAATTTCTATTTTATTCTCAGATCAGACCAGAGCACCTTCCTCCATACGTTTTGGGAGTCTCCCACATGCCTTTTTGCAAACTCGAAACGTGCCCTTTTGTTTTTTAATGGCTTTATGGAGTAATGGCCTTATTGTCGTCCTATGTACAGATACTCCAGTCTCTGCTGTGGAACTCTGCAGCTCCTCCTGTGTCACTGTGGGTCTCTGTGCTGCCTCTCTGGTTAATGCCCTCCCAGTCTGTGTGTCTCTGTGCGGCCTCTCTGGTTAATGACCTTCCTAGTCTGTGGGTCTCTGTGCTGCCTCTCTGGTTAATGCCCTCCCAGTCTGTGGGTCTCTGTGCTGCCTCTCTGGTTAATGCCCTCCCAGTCTGTGGGTCTCTGTGCTGCCTCTCTGGTTAATGCCCTCCCAGTCTGTGGGTCTCTGTGCTGCCTCTCTGGTTAATGCCCTCCCAGTCTGTGGGTCTCTGTGCTGCCTCTTTGATTAATGCCCTCTTTGCCTGGTCCGTGGGTTTCGGTGGGTGGCCGTCTCTTGGCAGGTTTGCTGTTGTGCCTTGTTCTTTCCATTTGGTTATGATAGATTTGATGGTGCTCCTGGGGAAAATCGAAGATTTTGATATATTTTTACAACTTAACCCTGACTTGTACTTCTCAACAACATTGTTCCTTACATGTTTGGAGAGTTCCTTGGTCGTCATGGCAGTGTTTGGTTAGTGGTGCCTCTTGCTTAGGTGTTGCAGTCTCTGGGGCCTTTCAAAATGGTGTGTATATGTAATGACAGATCATGTGACACTTTGATTGCACACAGGTGGACATCATTTCACTAATTGTTTGACTTCTGAAGGTAATTGGTTGCACCAGAGCTTTTCATGGGCTTCATCACAAAGGGGGTAAATACATACGCACATGACAGTTTTCAGTTTTTTTTCTCCAAAAAATAGATTTATGTATGTATTGTTCTTATTTCACTTCACCAATTTAGACTATTCTGTTCCGATCCTGTTCTGATCCAATCACATCAGTCTGATTGGAACAACATTGAACTGAAGGCTGTGATGTCACAAGTAGATCAAAAGTGATGTATACCTATTGACAACTGACCGGGGACTACAGCTGGAAATTAGCCGTAGAGGCTAAAGCTGCACTTCTCATCAAAAGGGACTGTCCACGTCATTATAAACTAATCTAAAGCCAAGGGGGTGAATACTTTTGCGAGGCACTGTTGAATGAACAAAGCAAAAATTATGATTTAATGTGTCAGACAATACTGTGTTTATAAAATGTCATTAGGCCTAACTATATTTTACGTGTGTGTGGATTTATATGTTTATTTTTTGTGTTACATTGGAAAAAATGGACATTACCCAAAAGTTGAATATTTCAGACAATTTCTGCAATTAAGGCAAACAAAATATTAAACAATAATTGATTAATCAACCTCAGGAGAATCCTTTGTTATGAAATAAATAAAATGTACAGTATTTGAAATTCTGATCATTTGAAACACACCTACACTTTTGACTTTATAGGAGTATACATATGGAAAGTAGAATCTCTAAAATATCAAATATTTGCACCGCAGTTAGAGGCCATATTCAGAGTTTCACATCAGTGGGAATGGCACTACTTTCTATTTCAGTGAACAGCTTACAAAAGCTGTTAAAACTGTATTTCTTGAGAGTTGAACTATATATTTGAAAAACCAAATGTTTTGGGACCATACAATATACAGTGTATATTTTGACATTTGGAAATGTCTTTTGTTCTTCCACTTTGTTTGTTAATGCGCATGCCTTTCATTAATATATATGATGCATCTTCGGCTTTGCTTTTCTTCGTAACAAAGCACTGGATCAGGTAGGAATGCTTTCCAAATTCAACCAATCGCTGCACGCAAATTGTCGGACTAGCATCTCCACTCTGGACCGGTCTAAACTAGAATATACAGACCAGAGCCGGTCCTGACCTTCCTGGGGCCCTAAGCAAAATCCTACTAAGGGGCCCTCCTATCTGGCTTGTGAGCCATGTAAACCATTTGCCATTGCCACACCGCCACACCTGACACCCCAATGCTCCTACTACAATGCTCCCTACTTCAAAACTGTTTTGCTCCATCTTTCGATCAAAGAATAAGTAGACATATACAAAACAGGAAGAGGTATAAACAAACAATATTTATTGAATAGAATATGTTTTATATAATCTTAAGGTAAGTAAATATTAACAATAACATTAATGAAAAATTGTAGGAAATATAAATCTTTGTATGTTAAATGTAACTTTCCATTCGTTTGTTCAGGAATTTTGTGTAGATTGTATTATTATTATTTTTAGAGAACACAGGGACAATATAACCAATTACTGA
>JACXGM010019421.1:0-11371 GCA_016801145.1 Umbra pygmaea
CCCTCCTTTCCAGCACCTTAGAGTAGACTTTACCAGGGAGGCTGAGAAGTGTGATACCCCTGTAATTGGCACACACCCTCTGGTCCCCCTTTTTGAACAGGGGAACCACCACCCCAGTCTGCCACTCCTTTGGCACTGTCCCAGACTTCCATGCAATGTTGAAGAGGCGTGTCAACCAAGACAGCCCCTCCACACCCGGAGCTTTCAGCATTTCTGGACGGATCTCATCAATCCCTGGGGCTTTGGCACTGTGGAGTTGTTTGACTACCTCAGTGACTTCCACCAGGGAAATTGACGACAATCCCCCATCATCCTCTAGCTCTGCCTCTAATATAGAGGCAATAATTACCTTATTTATTTATTGTCCTTTATAATTTTCAAGTTTATTTATTAATGACTTATTTTTTAAATGTATGTATTTATGTGTATATTATAATATTTTTGTCTGTTTTATTCTTCCTTTGTATTTTTTAACCCTATATATTTCTTCAACGCTATTTATTTCTACCTGTCATTTTTACATTTCTGTATGCATATCTGCCTCATTATGCAAATGAGAAGGGGCTGTGCCTTAAGGGTTGGTTAGCATTATACTGCATCGGTTGAATCTACATGGCTTTTCCCCTCCAAAAAGCATTGTTTAGCAATGGCGAACTCGGCAGACAGACGTTCAGTTTCTACAAACAAACTAATGTTTGTCACTGTAGAGGCTGCTACGAACCAAACGCAATGTTGTGCATACAGTTTTAATGCTTTGAGCGGGCTAGAAATCAGACTCGAAACGAGGCGGTGCCAGTGTTCGGTGTAGCGGTAGCGCTGCGAATCACAATGTGATTCATTCAGAGAATGTGATTTTTCCGTACCACAATAAGAACAGGGAACTTGTGCACTCAGTGGTCACACCTATAGTTTGTGAGGCTCCTCGTTTTTTCCTCTGAGATGGGTAGCATCTAGCCCTCACAAAAACCTGCCCGTCTACTACATTTGATACTGATACCAAAAAAAACGCACATAATAATACACACAGACATTGCCAGAGAAAAATGTTAAGTGGTGATGATAGCATTTGGCTAACATTATTGTCGGTACCTTTAAGACATTCACTGGACAACAAGACAGAACAAATTGATACCATATTGCTTCATTACAAGCAGACTATAATGCTTTAGTAGGGTAGTATAAATCCTCTATAGTACATACATATATGTATGTCTAAGTAGACACGCTAATGATTTGTCATTGTAGTTAACAGTTAGCCTGATCGTTTTCTACTTACCTTGATACTTATGGACAAACTCCTTGTGGAATTTTTTTTACCCTTTATTGATTTTTTTGTTTTTGGTGATGGAGTTTTCCTCCACGAGTCTTGTAACGTCGACAAATGTGATATTTGGCAAATCCGTTAGCGAGGTTGTGTAGACTCTCTGATCCATTTTCTCCTGATGTGTTGACACTTGACAGGAACTCCACTTCCACAAAGGTTAGGTATTTCCGGTTATTGTGTGAAAGGTCTATGCAACCTTCGGAGCAGTGGTTCAAATGGAATTGTAGTTAATGGTTTGAATCACGTCTCGAAACGTCAGTGACAAACAGCCGTCATTACTGAAAACCTCATCGTAAATAGCCATGTTTGTTGTGACTATGGCTGACTCAACCGATGCAGTATAATGCTAATCAACCAATGGGCAGAAGTTTTCCCCTAAAACACAGCCCCTTCTCATTTGCATAATGAGGCAGAAATGCATACAGAAATGTAAAAATGACAGGTAGAAATAAATAGCGTTGAAGAAAAAAATAGGGTAAAAAAATGCAAAGGAAGAATAAAACAAACAAACATTTTTTAATATACACATAAATACATACATTTCAAAAATACGTCATTAATAAATAAAGTTGAAAATTATAATGGACAATTAAGGTAATTATTACAAAGGTGAATGAATAAAGAAGCTAATTAAAAGAGATATATACATTAATGTCTCATTGTATAATTTAATTACTGCCTACATTCATTTATTTACTGTATTTATTGTGCAATTAATTGTATGCTTATTTATTGTTTTAGCATTTATTTATTTATATATTTATTTCTTATTTTGGCAGACTTGGTCCTCCATATGCACAGGGGTGCAAATAGCATTCACTTGTAATTGCACCAGGGTAGGAATAGCATACATTGATATTTGTACCAGATGGGTTATTAATAGAACACATTGCTGTGTGCACCGGGGTACGAATCGCATTCACTTCTAATTGCACAAGGGTACAAAAACCATACACTGCTAATTGTACCAGGGGTGCAAATAGCCTCACCCTATTTTTTTATTTTTTTTTATAAATTTTCTTTGCAAAAGCACAAGACATTTATTTGAAACCTTCTGAAGCACACAATTATTTATTTTTTATTTTTATAAATTTATTTATAAAGATTGACATGAAAAATAACAGTAAAGATACAGTCTCCAGGAACATATCAATGCATTTCCAGAATTTCAACCCCCCCCAACACAATCCCCGGCCCCAATACCACCCTCCCCCGCCAACCATCCAGACCCACCCACCACCCCCACAACCCTCACCCGCCCTACGCAGAACACCTAGACAGACCAACAACACACTAACATAAATACAAATACATACAATAGCAGGAAAGACATTACACTTGGTGGACTAGGAGCTTCATATGATCTGACTCAGGTCAGAAGGGAGCCTCTGCAAACTATTAAAATAGGAAATAAAAGTCTGCCATCTTTCTAAAAATTTTGATTGTGATCCCCTCATGGAATACTTAATTTTCTCAAGTTTTAAAAATGACATGACATCACATAACCACTGAGAGACTAAGGGTATTTTTTGTAATACAGCAAGAGGGAGTCCCCTGGAACTCCAAACACCGCTAACAGGGGGCATGGTGTTAGATTGATTTTGAATGCTTCTGAAAGGGAATAGAATACAAACGTCCAGTAATAGCTCAATTTTGAGCAGGTAAAAAACATATGGTAGAGGTTGCATGGGGAGGAATGATATCTGTCACAAACATCCATCACTGTGGGATAAATTTTGGACAGTCTGGACTTTGAGTAATGAACTCTGTTGGTCACCTTGAACTGAATGTGTCCAAGTCAGGCACAAAATGAAGTGGAATTTGTTCTGTCGATCACTCCATCCCAGACATCATTCGAAAATTCAAGACCCATTTCTTGCTCCCAAGCAGTTTTAGGTATATTAGTAGAGTGCTTATCGCAGGACATAATCCAATAATAAATTTGTGAAATTACTGATTTCTGTTGAGGTAAAAAGTTCAATAGCTAATTCCAGGGCTGGATGGGGGGTAATAAAGGGAACCCAGCAAACCTGGAGATATTGGAAGAAATTAGATTGGGGCAAGGCTTGTTTGATCGCCAGGTTAAGAAAACTCAAAAAAACTAAATTTACATAAAGATCCTTGAAAGTTTTAATGCCATTTTTTTCCAGGTTAATTGCTGTAAAAAAGACATGGGTAAGAACAAACGCATAGATTGAAAAAGATACATGAATTTGGGCAAGCTATTTATTTTAACAGCATTTTTCTTCCCTATGAGAGAGAGAGGTAAGTTACCCCACCTCTTAAAATCCGCCTTCATCTGAACGAGAAGGGGGGAAAGTTAGCTGAAAGAAGAGCCGGCAGTGAGCGAGTGACATTCACTCCTAGGTATTTGAAACCCGACTGATTAAGTTGAAAGGGCAGATCTGTTTGCTGAAGCAGCAGTGCGGCCGGATTAATTGGGAAAAACTCGTTTTTTGGAAGATTTAGCTCATAGCCCGAAAAAGAATGGAAATTCTCCAGAATTTAAAGAATAGTTGGTAAAGACGTCGTTGGATTGTGTACATATAAGAGCAAGTCATCAGCATATAAAGACTGCTTGTGTTCAATTTCCTCCCGTAAAACTCCCTGGAAGGAGGGTGAGGCCCGTAAGGCCATCAAAAGGGGCTCAATAGCAATGGTGAAGAGTAGGGGAGAAAGAGGGCAGCCCTGTCTTGTCCCACATTCTAGGGTGAAGTAGTCAGAATAATTATCATTGGCACAGACACTGGCCTGTGGGGATGAATACAGTAGCCTGATCCAAGCAATAAATGTATGACCAAAACCAAACTTTTTAAGAGCAGCAAATAAATATTCCCATTCTATTCTGTCAAATGCCTATTGAGTATCAAGCGATATCACAACTTCCGGAGATTTTGAGAACTGTTTTGAATAAATAATGTTAAACAGGGTCCGAATGTTAGAAAATAAGTGTCTGCCCTTAATGAAACCTGTCTGTTCCTCTGAGATGATTGATGGGAGCGTCGCTTCTAGGCGCCTCGCTAGCACCTTCACATCCACATTGAGGAGGCTGGAGGGCCTGTAAGAGGAGCAGGCAGTAGGATCCTTCCCTTTCTTAAGTAAAAGAGCTATGGACGCTTGTGTTAGGGTTGTAGGAAGCACACCACGGTCCAATGACTCATTATACATTGATAAAAGTAAGGGAGCCAAACGCAAGTGGAATTTCTTAAAAAATTAATTTGGGAACCCGTCTGGGCCTGGGGCTTTGCTACTTTGCTACTCACCCTATTTTTGACTAAAGTGTTTTGGGCCATTAGCCCAGTGTCAATTGAAAAACAATGGGCCACCAATCTAGGCCTTATAGGCTGGTTCATGGGCCGGACAAAAAAAATTTTTTGTTGGCGGTTGGCCCGGCCCAAAGTGCCCGGTATACCAGATGGCAAGTCTGCCCTTGACCATGGCTAGGATAAAGCCCTTTGTTAAAACGGTATACTCCTGTCTCCATGTCCTTGCTTGCATCCCCAACCCCATACCTCTTTTGCTGACCGCAGGGTTTCCTGGGGCAGTGGGTTTGACATCCACTCCTCTCACGGGGAGCAGACCGTAACACTCATGTCTCTATTTCTGCCTCTGCCTCTGTCCGCTGTTGCGTCCAGCTTCTCTTCCCCTTAACTGTGTACACACGTGGATCGCCCGCCTCCACTCCTCTCCAACTGGTTCCAGCTCATTTATAAGTCCCAGTACACCGCTTTTCCTTCCTTGGACCACTTTTGATAGGTACTGACCTCTGCAGACCGAGAACACCCCACAAGAGCTGCAGCATAAGGCCCTTGTCAAAGTCGCTGAAATCCTTACGCTTGTCCATTTTTCGTGCTTCTTTATTCAGGTCAACTTTGAAAACAAAATGAAGAAGCAGGAAAAATGGGCAAGGACAATCCTGCTAGGACGACATAAAGTCAAGGTGGTGATAGCAGGACGATTATATCTCCCATCACTAAACTAAAGCCAGTTATGACAATGCTGTGAAAATGGTAAAACAGATCTGTCCATAATGATTTGGTTATTATACGAGTTATTATACGAGTTATTATACAAGTTATTATACAAGTTATTATACGAGTAAGATGTTGAATCTGACAACTGTTAAGGACTCAAGTGTGGCATTAAATGGCGACAACTATATGATGATTGTGAGATAGAGAATGTTTTATGTCCATGAAGTTGGTTTAGATACATATAGAAGCATTTATGCTCTATTGTCTTAAAACTTATTCCAGAAGAACTAACACTGGAGTTCACTAGAAGAGAGGTGGATGAAAGTGAAAGATTTAATGATTTTCATTTGGAAACAATCGGAGTGTGAAAGCAAGCAACAATGTCCAAATCAGAGTGTGCAAAGGAGCGCAAGGAAAGAAAATGAACGGATTCCAGGACAAAGCCATGGTGATGTAAATGAAGATGAAAAATCCCAAGCATGTCAACAGCAGCAACACTTTATACTTTAAACATGGACAATATTATATATTCTATGGAAAATGTTGATAAAAAATCTAAAGATTGCAAAGTTTCATAAACCAAGATATCTATCAGGCAATAAAATTACAGATAATAGATCAAGAATCAAACAATCTGCACACATTTGGCTCTGATGCATCAAACATCAGAAATTGACAATCTGTACACAGAGCTGCTGGAAAAAACCTAAAGTGTTCACTTGAGCAATGAGAGTGGTAGAAGAATTATATAAAGAACTTGAAGGCAAAGATTTGTAGCCTACTATACAGACAGTCATGAGCAGCACGGAGACAAGAGCTGGGAATTCTCATTGGACGGACCTGTACTGGAAAATGGTTTCAGGGAATATTTACTGAATAAGTGAATCTTTATTCGCTTTAGAAAATGAATCTAGATGACACATCTAAGGGACCATACTGAATGTGAAAATGGACCCAGATGAAGATTCATGCATGTGAGTGTCGGGGAGGAACAAAGGCTGTCTGAAAATTTAAAGTCAAATTGGGAAATGGAGTCAATAGGAATTGGAACAACAATCATAGAGGAGACCAACTCGAGAAGGAAAGCAGGAAGACGACAGCAGACTAATGTTAAATTAAAGAAAGCTGACAGACGAGCTCCACTGCAAGAACACCGCAGTATTTAAAAGGTGGAGTCCCGGGCCAGTGACAACTATGGAGCCGGGAAACATGGGGAGCATGAAGGCTATTCCTCCAAACCCGGGTAGGTTGGCACCGCCTACTACAGGATAAACAGTGGGGGTGTCACTTCCTGATACAGCCTCCTTTTTTAACGGTTGTTGAGTTGTTTTTACCCTTTTTAAGCAGTAGTTTTTGGACAAGTTTGACTGGTTTCATCAAGCTAAATACTGGCTCAGCTTTCTCGTGCCCTCAGGACACTGAAGGGGTTGATGCCGCGACCTGACGAGAGGACGTTGAGGGTAGGAGGAGTGTATACACGCCATTCTACCCGCGCTGGGCAGGAGACTGGAGGAAGCTTGGCCTTGTTGGACCTGTGTGGTTTTATAGAGACATTTTATTCTATTGTACTTTAAAGAAATTTATATTTGTTAGTTGTAATCCAGCATCTGTCTCTTTGGTGATTGTGTAATGTAATTACAAACGTGGTTTTAATAATAATCCAAGTACTAGCAAAAAGGCAAAAACAGGGTTAAGGCTGAGGTCATTATCGAAATGGCACAGGTAAAAGTACATAAGGGCTAGACTAGATCAAAAAACACTAAGGCAGGCTAAGGTCAGAATTCCAAGAAAGACAATAATGAATATATGCTCAGTAATGCAATAAAAAACTGACAAATTGGGCGAGCAAAATTATTCAGCCACTTTACTTTCAGTGCAGCAAACTCTCTCCAGAAGTTCAGTGAGGATCTCTGAATGATCCAATGTTAACCTAAATGACTAATGATGATAAATAGAATCCACCTGTGTGTAATCAAGTCTCCGTATAAATGCACCTGCTCTGTGATAATCTCAGAGGTCCGTTGAATGCACAGAGAGCATCATGAAGAACAAGGAACACACCATGCAGGTCTGAGATACTGTTGTGGAGAAGTTTAAAGCCGGATTTGGATACAGAAAGATTTCCCAACTTTTTAACATCCCAAGGAGCACTGTGCAAGCGATAAAATTGAAATGGAAGGAGTTTCAGACCACTGCAAATCTACCAAGACCCGGCCGTCCCTCTAAACTTTCAGCTCATACAAGGAGAAGACTGATCAGAGATTCAGCCAAGAGGCCCATGATTACTCTGGATGAACTGCAGAGATCTACAGCTGAGGTGGGCGAGTCTGTCCATAGGACAACAGTCAGTCGTATACTGCACAAATCTGGCCTAAATGGAAGAGTGGCAAGAAGAAAGTCATTTTGTGAAAAATATACATAAAAAGTGTCGTTTAAAGTTTGCCACAAGTCACCTGGGAGACACACCAAACATGTGGAAGAAGGTGCTCTGGTCAGATGAAACCAAAACGTTTTGGCAACAATGCAAAATGTTATGTTTGGCGTAAAAGCAACACAGCTCATCACCCTGAACACACCATCCCCATTGTCAAACATGGTGGTGGCAGGATCATGGTTTGGGCCTGCTTCTCTTCAGCAGGGACAGGGAAGATGGATAAAATTGATGGGAAGATGGATGGAGCCGAATACAGGACTATTCTGGAAGAAACCTGATGGAGTCTGCAAAAGACCTGAGACTGGGAGGGAGATTTGTCTTCCAACAAGACAGTGATCCAAAACATAAAGCAAAATCTACAATGGAATGGTTCACAAAAAAAACATATCCAGGTGTTAGAATGGCAAAGTCCAGACCTGAATCCAATCGAGAATCTGTGGAAAGAACTGAAAACTGCTGTTCACAAACACTCTCCATCCAACCTCACTGAGCTCGAGCTGTTTTGCAAGGAGGAATGGGAAATTGTTTTAGTCTCTCAATGCGCAAAACTGATAGAGACATACCCCAAGTGACTTACAGCTGTAATCGCAGCAAAAGGTGGTGCTACAAAGTATTAACTTCCGCCCAATTTTTCAGTTTTTTATTTGTTAAAAAAGTTTGAAATATCCAATAAATTTATTTCCACTTCATGATTGTGTCCCACTTGTTGTTGATTCTTCACAAAAAAATACAGTTTCATATCTTTATGTTTGAAGCCTGAAATGTGGCAAAAGGTCGAAAAGTTCAAGGGGGCCGAATACTTTCGCAAGGCACTGTATATATAGTATATATATAAATAACAATCTTTGTTTAAAATATCTTAATATTGTGTTCAAATAACTGTTTTATTATGTTTTTTATATATGTATATGATTTATTTGTATATATATATTTTTTTTAATGCTTTGGCAACATTGTTACAAACTTTCATGCCAATAAAGCCTCATTGAATTGAATTGAATTGAATTAAATTGATGTATTTTTTCATTGGCTGAACTGGCTAGTGGAAACTGGACATTGCCTTTTGTATGGCATAAACATATAGGTTTCTGTGTTCAGACATACAGGGAGCGTACGTTTAACAGAACTGGACCAGGGCATGTCTTGTGACCACTAGGGGCACTATATGATGGCAAACACAATCTGAATGGGGAAGTTGTCATGGCAGGGGCAGGGGGAAAAAGATGACTTACACATTATTAGGCAGGTGGTCATAATGTTATGGCTGATTGGTATATATTCACCCAATACAGTGAACTTGTGTTTCTGCACCACACCTGTTTTTAATGTACAGTATTAAATATCAAGTATACAGTACAAATATCAGCATTTGGTATAATTTTTATCTTTTCAACTACAGTCGTACACAAAAGTTTAGGCACCCCTGACAATTTCCATGTTTTTCATTTATTGATAATTGGGTGTTTGGATCAGCAATTTCATTATGATCTATCAAATAACTGAAAGACACAGTAATATCAGTAGTGAAATGAGGTTTATTGAATTAACAAAAAATGTGCAATATGCATCAAAACAAAATGAGACAGGTGCATAAAATTGGGCACCCCAACAGCAATATCACATCAATATTTAGTTGAGCCTCCTTTAGCCAAAATAACAGCCTCAAGATGATTCCTATAGCCTGTAATGAGTGTCTGGATTCTGGATGAAGGCATTTGGACCATTCCTCCTTGCAAAACATCTCCAGTTCAGTTAGGTTTTATGGTTGCCGAGCATGGACAGCCCGCTTCTAATCACCCCACAGATTTTCAATGATATTCAGGTCTGGGGACTGGGATGGTCATTCCAGAACATTGTACTTGTTCCTCTGAATAAATGCCAGAGTAGATTTTGAGCAGTGTTTTGGGTCGTTGTCTTGTTGAAATATCCAGCCCCGGCCTAACTTCAACTTAGTGACTGATTCCTCTACATTTGTCATGTATTCCCTTCACCGAAGATGTATAGAGAGACAGGAGATGCAATCAAACAGCGTTTATTCAAAAGACTTCGAAACAAATACTGCCACGAGGGGCAAAACTGAACTATTCCAATCTAATATACAGGGACACGTAACCTGGAACACATAACAGGAAACAATGATGGACAAGGTGGACAAGGAAACATGAGGGTAAATTCTAAATCACTAATTACAAACACAAGACACCTGGGAACTAAAACACTGACATAACTAATGAGACCTAACACAAGCAATGCATGAAACAGACACAGGAGGGAGCCACAACATAACAACATTGCACATAGGACACACACCAGGGAGAATTCTAAACCAAACACAGGGCAGGAACTACAAAGGACACATGAGGGAAAAACCAGACTAACTTAACCACTGTGTACAACACTGAAGAACAAGGAAGACCTTTACACAAGACACTAAACCAACAAAAAGAGTCCTTATCCCAACCCTTCCAGGGCTGGATGTGACAACATTATTCTCAAGTATCTGCTGATATTGAGTGGAATCCATGCAAACCTCAACTTTAACAAGATTCCCAGCACTGGCACTGGCTACACAGCCCCACAGCATGATGGAACCTCCACCAAATTTGACTGTGGGTAGCAAGTGTTTGTCTTGGAATGCTGTGTTCTTTTGTCACCATGCATAACGCCCCTTATTAAGAACAAATAACTCAATCTTTGTTTTATCAGTCCACAGCACCTTCTTCCAAAATGAAGCTGGCTTGTCCAAATGTGCGTTTGTATACCTCAAGCGACTCTGTTTGTGGCGTGTGTGCAGAAAATTTTTCTTCCGCAATATTCTCCCATACAGCTTCTCCTTGTGCAAAGTGTGCTGAATTGTTGAACGATGCACAGTGACACAATCTGCAGCAAGATGACGTTGTAGGTCTTTGGAGGTGGTCTGTGGGCTGTTTATGATCATTCTCACCATCCTTTGCCTTTGTCTTTACAATATTTTACTTGGCTTCCTCCATTTCCTCACTATGTTCCTCACAGTGGACACTGACAGCTTAAATCTTCGCAAAAGCTTTTTGTAGCCTTCCACTAAACCATAATATTGAACAATCTTTGTTTTCAGGTCGAGAGTTGTTTTGAGGCCCCCATGTTGCCACAATTCAAGGAGAGTCAAAGAGAACAGCAACTTGCAATTGGCCACCTTAAATACCTTTTCTCATGAGGATGCATCTGTCTATGAAGTTCAAAGCTTAATGAGCTCACCAAACCAATTGTGTGTTCCAACTAATTAGTGCTAGGTAGTTACAGGTATTCAAATAAAAATGACAACGGTGCCCAAATTTATGCACCTGTCTACTTTTGTTTTGATATATGTGCATATTGAATCTCATTTCAATGAATCTCTAATCCAATGAATTTAATTTCACTACCAAAATATTACTGTTTCCTTTGGTTATTTGATAGATCAAATGAAATAGCTGATCCAAACACCCAATTATTTATAAATGAAAATCTTGGAAATTGTCAGGGGTGCATAAGACTGTATCATGGTGTATTTATACCTATGATCTTTGTATCATTTTGTGATTGCACTCATTACGTATAGCTTCTTTTGGAATGTTACTTTGTGTATTGAATGTTTAGTAGGTCAGGAAATGATTTGCTCTT
>JACXGM010019422.1:0-18412 GCA_016801145.1 Umbra pygmaea
ATATTTACCCCTACCTCCAGTCTGTTACCTATATATTTACCCCTACCTCCAGTCTGTTACCTATATATTTACCCCTACCTTCAGTCTGTGTAACCTATATAATTACCCCTACCTCCAATGGCTTTGCATATCCGTCTGGGTACCTTCCGTTGGAGAACTTTTGGGAAGGGGTGAAAATACTGGTTAGCTGAATGGATAAACTATCTGTCTAATCAACCAATCAGAAAATGTGCGCGATAGCTACGCTCATCTCATACATGGAATCAGCAATTTTGTTTAGACTGAACAGTCGCTTCTTGTTGCGTCACACCCTAACCCTAACCCGCCTCCTACCCGCTGATTGGTCGGTCGTTTGGCGAACGGCTCCAAATTTTCTCTATCTCAAGATGCCAGACTGATCTGCGAGTGGAAAACTGGAGCTTGCGAGATCAGTTTGGTCCCACGACGCTACCTCAATGCCCCCGTTTCCAAAATATTGCTTCCAGCACCCTACCCCCGTCATCCTCAGAACGTGCCATGGCGGGGGCAGTACCGCCCACGTTGAGAAACACTGGTCTGTTAGGTGGTTTGGCTCATTAGACTGAGTAAGTGGATCACTTTGGTTGATTGAGGACATTCTTTTCTTAAACATGAGTCACCAAGTGTACAAAAGATAGAGAAATGGTATTCCTCCATACCTACACACTACAGATTAGGCATACGTTCTTTTACAAACTCATTATTGTGCTCTCTCAGACCAACTCCGTAGTTCTCTCCCACTCATTCTTGGCCCTAACTAGTGAGGCTCATTGAACTGAGAATTCTCTCTGTCACACAGGCTTCATGCTCTGTTGAAGCGCGTTCTCTCTTTGTTCTCATCCATTTAGTTCCATGGTTGGCAGAAGTTTTAGCTTCAGCAATGCAGAGACTGTTATTTTAGTTCCGTGGCTGACAGTAATTCTGGCCTGAGCAATGCACAGATTATTATTTTTGGACTGTTGGTGTGGGCCGTAAAAAGGGAGGTTCGGGAAGAGTGAGCACGTATCACTATAACACTTTTAATGGTGCACTAGTCTGACACATTTCTTCTACGAAGGAATGACTAGTTACTTCCTTAAAAGTTATAAAATCATAAATTCAATAGTAGTGTTAATTAATTTACCTGATATAACCTGTAATATTCTGACAATAAGTTAGAGGTTTTATATACCCATTTGACATCACTATCACTTTATGTGCGTATGTCACACCAATACATAAAAATACACTTTTATGAGCCACTGTCATGAAGGTGAGGAGGGAGTGTCTGTAGGAGCTGAGTCTAAACACGTTCAGCACCACTGAGAAACATTAAGAATGACCTTACATCACTTCAGTGTCAGGCCGTTATAGTGTATACAGTTGTCGTCAAAGGTTTTGAGAATAACACAAGTATTGGTCTCCACAACGTTTGCTGCTTCAGTGTTCTGATATCTTTATGTCAGCAGTTACTATGGTACAATGAAGTATGATTACAAGTATCAAAGGCTTTCATTGACAATGACATTCAGTTTATGCAGAGTCAATATTTGCAGTGTTGACCCTTCTTTTTCAAGACCTCTGCAATCCGCCCTGGCATGCTGTCAATTAACTTCTGGGTCACATCCTGTATGATGGCAGCCAATTCTTGCATAATAAATGCTTGGAGTTTGTCAGAAGTTGTGGGTTTCATTTGTCCATCTGCCTCTTGAGGATCAACCACAAGTTCTCAATGGGATTAAGGTCTGGGGCGTCTTCTGGCCATGGACCCAAGATTCGACACTTTTGCCTTATGGCAAGATTAAGGTTTGGTTCGTCATTACCAAACCATGGTTGGGAGAAGTTGCTCTCGGAGGATGTGTTGGTACCATTCTTTATTCATGGATGTGTTCTTAGGCAAAATTGTGAGTGAGCCCACTCCCTTTGCTGAGAAGCAATTCCACACATGAATGGTCTCAGAACACTTTATTGTCGGCATGACACAAGACTGATGTTAACGCTCACCTTGTCTTCTCCGGACAAGGTGTTTTCCGGATGGCCCAAACAATCGAAAAGGGGATTCATCCGAGAAAATGACTCTACCTTATTCCTTAGCAGTCCAATCCCTGTACGGTTTTGCAGAATATCAGCCTGTCCCTGATGTTTTCCTGAAGAGAAGTGGCTTCTTTGCCGCCTTTCTTGACCCTAGGCCATCCTCCAAAAGTCTTCACCTCACTGTGCGTGCAGATACATTCACACCTGCCTGCTGCCATGACTTAGCAAGCTCTGCACTGGTGGTGCCCCAATACCACAGCTGGATCAACTTTAGGAGAAGGTCCTGGTGCTTGCTGGACATTTTCGGCGTCCTGATGCTATCTTCACAACAATTGAACCTCTCTCTCCTTGAAGTTCTTGATAATCCGATAAATGTTGGATTCAGGTGCAATCAAACTAGCAGCAAAATCCTTATTGTTTTATTTTGGGATTAAGTTAATTTTCATGGCAAAGAGGGACTTTGCAATTACTTGCAATTCATCTGATCACTTTTCATGACATTCTGTAATACCGTATATGCAAATTGCCATCATCAACACTGAAGCAGCAAACTTTGTGGAGACCAATACTTTTTAATTTAATTAATCTCAAAATTTTTGACCACGACTGCACATCCTTTTGAGTATACAAGTTGAAAAGTGTTATTTATATATATATATATATATATATATATATATATATATATATATGTATGTGTTCCCACAATGTGTAATATGTGTATATATACACTCAGTGTATTGTATTTGTAACGTTAGCCAGTTAGCCTAGCAAGCTGACACTTGTAATTTCCCATCAAGACTACAGGAACTTTGTGTTGGCTGGGCTCCCTGCTTTTCCCATCAATTCCCTACCACTTACCCAGAACAACATAGACTGCCCAGTATTCAACATCCTAAGTTCTCATGTCACCCAACGTTTCCACATACCTCACTGCCTTCCACACTGAATCTTCTATTGTATTTAAGACCATGGGGCTTTCAGCAACAGCACAGGGACATGCAAATCCTTTCCTTCAGGCTATTCTCACCCCTGATCTCACAGCTGCCCATAATGAAAATGTGTAAGAAGTGAGTTTGAAATCTTAGCAAATTTATTAAAAGTAGAAAACGAAAAAAGGGTCGGGCCTGGTTAGTCCATGGATAGGAGGGTTCCCATCTTTCGGATGGTACATTAAACGGGTGTCCTGACTCTATGTGGTCACTAAAAATCCCATGGCACTATTCACAAGAGTAGGGGTGTTAACCCCGGTGTCCTGGAAGAATTTCCAATCTGGTCCTCACACCATCATGGCAACCTATTTATCCCTATCTCTCAATTGGCTCATTCATTCCCCTCTCCCCCTCCTCTCCCTCCCTTCCCCCAGGCCGTTGCTGCAAATTAAAAAGTGTTCTCAGTCAACTTGCCTGGTAAAATAAAGGTAAACTAACTAAACTATCATCCTTGAAATGTTTCTTCAACCTGATTGGAGTCCACCTGTGGTAAATTCATTTATTTGGACATGATTTGGAAAGGTGCACACCTGTCTATATAAGGTCCAACAGTTAACAGTACATGTCAGAGCACAAACCAAGCCGTGAAGTCCAAGGAATTGTCTGTAGACCTCTGAGTCAGGATTGTATCGAGGCACATCTGGGGAAGGGTACAGAAAAATATCTGCAGCATTGAAGCTCCCAGATCATACTCGAAAAGACTTGAGGCTGTAATTGCTTCCAAAGGTGCTTCAACAAAGTATTGAGCAGAGGCTGTGATAACATGTGCTTTTTTTGCTAAATAATGTTTACTAACAAAATAAAGATTTCAAACACACTTCTTTCACAATCTCATTATGGGATATTGTTTGTAGAATAGGGAAATAATGAATTTAAACGTGGAATATGTTTAATTTTGGAATAAGGGTGTAACATATCAAAATATGGAAAACGTGAAGCACTGTGAATACTGCATTGGCTTGACCTGTGTTGGTGCTTCTACGGTGCTATGGTCAGTGGCACTACAATAGTCATTCTAAGTGTTGTCTTACCTAATCATCCATCATGAATCCTGTTTTCCCCAACCATGTTTAGCTATTTTCCTTCCATGGACTTCTACATGCTTTCTACATATTTTTTTGACAAGATGTCTACACTGTGTTGTGTCCAAAGACCCGGACGAGTTTGATCGCATCTACGAGCCGCTGGACGTGAAGAGTAAGAAGATCCACGTTGTGGACAGTGGCCTGACCTATAACCTCCCGTTCCCCCTGATCCTGCGGCCGCAGCGCGGTGTTGACCTAATCATCTCCTTTGACTTCTCAGCTCGCCCCAGTGACTCCAGCCCACCTTTTAAGGTTAGCAATCATAGAAATAGAATGAATAGGAAGGCCATTGCACTCATTCAATTAGTACACAACAAAATGGCTGCAGCACTGAACATTCTGCTACATTGATTTGAATTGGAATGTCCTTTCTATCCATTCCATTTCTATGTTAGCAATGCACACACACATTCAGGCAACGACCATGTGAGCAATTGAAGTTGAACAGATGTTGAAAAGACATCTTTGTGGTTGAAAATGCGTCTTTCAAATGATTTTGCTCAATGGGAAACCACCCTTAGCATGTGATAAGATATATATTTAGGCCAATTTCTACTTTACAAAGACATTCAAGAATGTTGTCGACTCTTGAGGAGGTAAAATGTTTATTATTTAAAACAATTGTTTTGTGTTTGTGCATATGTCTGTTTATTGATGAATGGTTTTCTGTTCTTCTATCGCCCATTTTTGTCTCTTTAGGAGCTCCTGCTCGCTGAGAAATGGGCTCGAATGAACAAGCTGCCGTTCCCAAAAATCGACCCGAAAGTGTTGGACCGCGAGGGCCTCAAGGAGTGTTACGTTTTCAAACCCAGCAGGGACAACAACAGCTGCCCCACTGTTATCCACTTTATACTGGCTAACATCAACTTCAGGGAATTTAAAGCTCCTGGTATGGACTGGTGCAACAGGGATGACACTGTATTCCTGGACGATCTGACAACAAAATAGGGGGCATCTGGGATGTTGTCCTATTCCACAATGTGGTCCCTTTTTTAAAAAGTGATGCGCTACAGCAGTGGTTCCCAAACCTCTCCTCTGGGACCCCCAGACAGACACAGGAGTATGTTCCGTTAGGTGTTTAATCAGAGTACCTATCGCAGAAGCCAACCGGCACAATCGGAATAAGTGTGACAGTAATGCCCAAATAAAGTAATCTTCGCCTCACATGGCTAAAATGTCAAAAGAAGATTATCTTTAGTATATGTAGACACGACAGACTTACAGAAACAGACGACCTATCAATATATCCACATAATGACACTAACGACACACAGGTGCACACAATTGGGGGGGCTGTGGCGTTGAACGCTGAGCCCCAGTAGGGGGAGCCTTAGGACAGGGAGACGTGACAATAATTTATTTTATAATTGGATAGAATTTTTTACCTTATGGCGATTTATCCTTTAGAGATAGGGATCTAGGAACAATATGGAGATAAACAACCATTAGAAACCTGTGATCGTTTTTCAAATATGTGCTTTATTACAAACAATTAGAACAACTACGCTTCTTTCTGCTGATCAGGAGTGCCTCGGCAGACGGACAAGGAGAGGGAGTTTGCTGACTTCGACATCTTTGACGACCCAGAGAGTCCGTTCTCTACGTTCAACTTCCAGTACTCCAACCAGGCCTTTACACGCCTCCACGACCTAATGGAGTTCAACACGCTCAACAACATCGAGGTCCGTACCGCAAACAAAACGCACACAAAAAAAACGATTTCAGTTATTTGTGCTTGGCCTGTGAGCTGTACAACAACACTAGGACATGCTCTTTGAAGTTGTATGGTGAGCGAGCTGATAGAACAGGCAACTAAAACTACTCCAAGATTTGTGAGCTGCATTTTTAGCTGATTAGATTTGTTTACATGCAGGTAATATTATCTAGGTCAGGTATTGCCAACCCTGTTCCTTTACACGGCATTCCAAATTATTACGCATATTGGAATTAAGTGTCATAAACATTAAATATTTTGTTTTTCAAACTCATGGATGTATTGTGTCTCTGGGCTCTTTGGATCACTGAAATCAATCTCAGACACCTGTGATAATTAGGAAAGAAAAAGGATCTCTCTGCTGCGGAAAAGCATGAAATAGTGCAATGCCTTGGACAAGGTGTGAAAACGTTAGCTATTTCACAAACTTAAGTGTCATCATTGGACTATAAAGAGATTTGTGGCTGATTCAGAGCACAGACTGGTTTGTGCAGATAAAGGTATAATGAGGAAGGTCCTCAAGCAAAAGATCTATGAGGGTGGGAGGCAATTCGCATCAAAACGGCAGCTCTGGGAGGCAATTTTTTATTGTTATATTTTTTTTATTTAACCTTTATTTAACTATTCTGACATCCTGGAAAGAAATTCAAGCAGAAACTCTCCATAAACTCACAAGTTCAATGTATACAAGAATTGTGAAGGTGATAACAAAGAAGGGATCCTATGATAACATGTAACTTGCCCTGTTAAGATGAGTTTGATTGAAATAACTTTTCAGTAAATATGACCTCTTAATGCTGCAAATTCAACAAATGACCATTAGAATAACCAGTTCTTCACAACCTATAAAATGTTTTGAAACTCTGTTGTGCATAATAATTTGGAACAGTGCCTTTTGAGATGTTTTTTTTTCTTTTAAATACGTTTTTTATTGGGTGGTTTGTTCTATGAAATTCGACGTATAACCTAACAGTTGGTGACTTAAATTAGGCTGACTGTCATTTGCATCGACTATTTAGGAAAATCAGTGTAAAATATAATTTGCATAATAATTTGGAACGCGGTGTAGAGCCACAATCATTTCGGTTTTCACTCCAATCCTAACTTGGTTCTGCCTGATTCCGTTTTTCAACCAGCTAATGATAAGTATCTAGTGTGCTTGAATTAGGTTTGGAGTGAAAACACTTGATAGTAACTATTCAGGAGCAGAGTTGGAGCCTGTATGCAGCATTTAGGAACATTAGAAGACTCGACTACGGAAAACCTTTATTTCCTTATCTTTGCCTTTTTGCAGACATTTGTTTTTTAATGTGATCAGATCTTCAACTGAGACCTATAATTACATGAAAAGGGACCCTGAGTGACAAAAGCAAAAACAATTGATGCATTCCATTTTGAATTTAAAGAAAGGTATACAACACCACCTTAGTGTTACTGCAACTTACTGTAGTTATTTATTAGTCTCATATGACGCCATGTAGGAATTTTGGCCCACTTTTCCATACAGAACTGTTTCTTCTCACTACAGTGGGCTCCCAAATGACTGGCACCCTTGACTGGCAATGCAGAAACAATACTTTAAAGATAAATAATATAATTATAGACAGTGGCAGCTCATATCAGTGGGCTAACAGGGCTAAGACCTCCCTATCTTTGACAGTAAAGGTGAAAAAAATGTTTAAAAGTCTTAAACAGATCGGATAAAATTTGTGAAACCTAGACCAGCAAAAGCACCAAATAGTCAGACATAAAACACAATATTTATATTAAATAAATAATTATTTATAGCCCAAACGCGTAGCTTCAGCGTCCATTTATCTTTGTGTTAAGTGAGTGACAGGTGTTGTGGCACACCCCATTGATTTGCTGCTCCTTTGGGCTAAATTCATGACCTGACATATGCCAAATGTCATTGTGTCCTTGGGCAAGGCACTTTACCCTAAGGTACTCCAGGGGAATGTCCTGTACTTACTGTATTTCACTCTGGATAAGAGTGTCTGCTAAATGACTTAAATGTAAATGGATGTGTTGATGCAACATTAACTTTTTTTCATGGATGGTTAAAGCAGTTAACCCACCCACCCAATATCACCACCAGGCATCACTGATAATAGAGAGAAACTTACTAATTAACTAATTAACTTACTAATGAACTAATTCACTGATAATAGAGAGAAACTCAAAATACCAACATGTGAGAAGTACTGTACTTTATTAATGTTGCAATGGAACCAACCAATCTCAGAAAATTATTTAACACAAAAGACATAATGTTCCATAATTATTGGCACTCCTTATTCAGTACTTAGTGCAAACACCTCTGGCAAGGATAACAGCATGGAGTCTCTTCCTGTAATGTTTGACAAGGTTCAGGAACACATTTGGAGGGATTTTGGACTTCTATGTAGATCCTTCACATTCTTTGGTGTGCGCTTATCAACTGCCCTCTTCAACTCAGCACATAGGTTTTTGATTGGATTGAGTTCTGGTCACTGAGATGGCCATGACAGAATATTTATTTTGTTGTCATGGAACCATTTCTGTGTGGATCTTGAGGTATGTTTTGGGTCATTGTCTTGTTGGAAAGTCCAGCCGTCAGGCAAAAGCAACCAGATTGTCAGCCAGAATTATCTGATACTTGGTGGAATTCATTATGCCATCAATGTTGACCAGTGCCCCTGGACCTCTGGAATTAAAACAGCCCAAAAACATCACTGACCCACCACCATATTTCATCGTGGGTGCCTCTCCTTGTATGCAATTCTGTTTTGACGCCAAACAGGCTGATGCTACATCTGACCAAAACATTCAATTTTGGTTTCATCTGATCAGAGCATTTTCTTCCAGTTATAGTTTAAATGTCATTTGGCAAACTCCAAGCGCTTGCATCTGTGTTTTGGGGTCAGAAAGAGCTTTCTTCTGGCAACCCTTCCAAAGAGGCCTAGTTGTGGAGGTGGCGTCTGATGGTGTTTTTTTTAAACCTGGTGACCCCAAGATGCCACCAAGGCCTACAATTCTTTCACAGTGATTCTTGGGGATTTTGTTGCTTCTCTTACCCTCTTCCTCCGTATCCTGGGGGCAAAATGCAAATGCGTCCTCTACCCGTGAGGTTTTTAACTGTTCCATATCTATTGGATTTTGTAATAATTGCCCTGACAGTGCTCAGTGGTATATTCAATCGTTTGTGAATGTTCTTGTAGCCATTACCAAATTTATGAAGGTCTTCAACCATCTAGCTCTTTGGAACTGATCAATTAACAGACATGGTCTCTGGCCTGACATTCTCCTGTAGAACTCTCTGGAACAAAGCAGAACTCATGATTCTTTTAACGATGACAAGTTGTCCATGTCCTGACACAGCAACACAGACTCAAACTAGGAGTGTGAAAAGTTCTCGGACAAAACGACAGTCACTACATATATTTGTAATTATTTCACAATCTATGAAATGTTACTGAAACCAGGCACAGCGCAAAATGCTGAGCGCTCAATTGGGTGGTTCTGCTGTCAGTAACAGCGTTGGACATTCGTTGTACCATCTGCCATTCTCAGAAACCTTTACAGGATCTTCATGTAGAATGCTATGTTTTGGTTTTGATAGACAAAAGGGCCTATGTTTCCCCTAGATGTGTAACGCATCTGTACATAGAACAATGTTCCACATTGCTTGAGGATTGTCCAGGTGCTTTTGGTACACTCAAGATGAGCATTCATTTCTTTCTCTGACCAGTGTTTTTTTCCTTGTTACTGTAAATCCCATTTTAGCTCAGTGTCTTTCTGTTGGTGCAGTCATGTACAATGTACACCTGCCTTGTACATGTACAGAGACCTACCGATCACTGGATGTGGCTTTTTTGTGCACCACCCCACATTTCCCAATCATCGCTTTTCTGGTATGCATACTTGATTAATTTTGCCATTCTTCATGCTTCCCAAGCACTTGGGTTTTAGCAGACGATTTCGCACCTGCCTTACAGCAAGTAAGGAAACGGCTAGCCTCAATGTAGTAGGTTACCAATGTGTCAGGGAGTAGGCAAATCCTACTTTTACCGTATGTAATGACCTGGGTAAAAGATGAAACCCAATGTTAACACACTTTCACTGTCCTATTTATCTCCACTTTGATGTTAGTCAATAAACAGAAGCTATGCCACGAGAATTCCTTTCAGCTTTATGGCAAGCAACCAAAGAAATGAAAAACAAGGATGTTCCATCGGTGGTTAATCTGCAACCCAATCCTACAGACGGTGGCTTACCACCACACCAGATTACAATACCACAAATCTGCGCCACATGAGGAAGTTGTGATCAGAAGTGAAATCTATCTGATGAGCAGAGTTTGGAATCCTAATGAAAAAAATAAACCGTAGATGGGACAGGTAACCTGGAAACTTGTGCGCGAGTAGAATCCTTTTCAGACAGTCTGAAAAACTAACGCAATTAGATGATTTACAGATACTCATTTTGACTATCCAAACAATGTGAAACCAAACATGGTTCCAGAAAAAGCCCCTATATGTTCAATTGCCCCTACAGCACACTTCAATTGTCTCTCAGTTGACTATATGCACAGTGAGCCAAGCAAAAAAGGATCTGAATATAAAATCCTTGTAGTTAATGATAAGGATGTCAGGATGAATAGTGAAGTAGATGTCCTAAAGCAGGGGTGTCGAAACCCTTCCATTGAGGGCCTAGTGCACACACTAGGCCCTTCATGGAAGAGTTTGGACACCCCTGTCCTAAAGCTACCTTGGTTTTGCCCTTCTACCAAGCCCTTGTTTCTGACTCTTCATCCCCCCAAAACGAAGGGCGATACGTTTGGGAAACCTGTTCCAGAAACTCCAACAGCATGCCTGCATCTCCCATTCTTCAACTCCTCCATGCCGTCCGCATTGACAGAACAATTGTGATGGCGACGTTTTTACAGTTTTCTACATTCTTCAACAGTATTTTGTTAGTCAGTCCTGTGGATGGCACTCTGACATTGTGGTAATTAAAGGGGCACTGTAGAATTTTGACAAGTGAAAACAGAACTAATTTCTCTTTCAGTGACTAACTGTAAAACAATAATGTCAAACCCGTTCCACAGTGGACCTTGTGTTTGCTTTTACCTTGTAGCTGACTGATGGATTAGGTCACTAATTGGTTAAGATCTCCCCTCACCTGGCAGTTTAGGTCTTAATTGGGCACTAAGTGAAGACTAATTTAAAGGAATGTTAGGAATTATTCTTAACATGTGTGTTATAAAACGGTTGAGAATGTTCGAGTAGTGGTTGAGAGGTCATCTCGAACTCTTGTTGCTTATTGTTGTAAGTGCTAATAAACAACCACGGGCAGTCAGCACTTTTTTTTCAATGCTGGGAAAGTTGTGCTGGGCGATATTGCTAAAATATCATATCACTGTATTTTTTAAAGGTATCACGGTATTTGACAGTATTATAGCTTTTAATAAGCTTTCTCAATTTGGATGGTTTTACACGTTTCTGACAAAACTGACAGCAAAAAAGGTAGAACTATTGGTTGAACATTTATCAAACAGGAATACTAATAAATAACTTTGAAAACAAAACTCAGGGTCTTCGTATTATGTGTGGCATCTTAGATGATCCTGAAGGATGTAACTCAGTGTTGGCAATAAGCCAAAAATAAACAAAAATATTTTGGTTAGATATTAAAATGTCAAACATTTTGGATAGTCCAAATCCTATCTTTATATTGTTTAAAAGAAGTAGGATTACTGAAAGAAACGATTTAATTTAAAAGTGTTTTTCGCCTTTGGCTGTGATAAGTTTGAATGATCTATTCACAAAAAAGCCATTATGGTTATAACCAGATCGAGACAAAGAGAAATTGCAGGTTTATTTACTAAATTTAAGTTTAGAATTGAATGCATCTAGGTTAAAGATATTACATTATCTACAGAGAAAGAAACCATTCTTTCTCTGTAGCACACAGTTCCCCACTTGTCTGCCACATATTGTAAAGTCATATGCTGCGCTTATTTGCATTATAATCAACATAATTTGTAGTACATGGATATTACTTATCACAATTACATACAAGTAGGCAGTTGTAATTATATTGCCAATCAGCAACATCAGGTGACACATGCAGCTTAATATTAGGAATAATTTTATAGCGGCTGAATCTGGAAAGGCCCGCAGCTACTGTACTGTACATTGAGTCAGATCTGTTTGTCACGTCAATCACTCTTTTTATTTATGTATTTGTTTCTAATTATTTCTTCCAACAGTGCTGTAAAGCATGGTTTTATAAAAAATATTGTGTGACATTTATGAGAAAAAAAAGGTTTCAAAATGTTGATTAGTCAATTGTATGAGAGATCAGTCGAGTCTTGGTCAAACAAAGGAATTCTTAGTCAGGGACAGCCCTAATCTTATCTGTCTGATGCTCAAGGATGTGGTCCCTGATTACTATAAAGAACAAGGGATGTTTATTTACCTGGGTCAATCAGAGCAACTAGCTAACAAGACCAACCTGTCGTGTAACTTGTCCCCACACCCCAGAATGCCTGGGGCTGCGCATTAAACTGAAACGGCCAACTGTTATCTGACTCAATACTTGTTATTGAACGAATGATGTGCCCCCAACTGGATAGACCAAAAACCAGCTTAACTACCCCCTCTGTGGAACCGGGTTTGACACCTGTGCTGTAGAACATCTGAAAATGCCGTATAGATTAGGCAATTGGTTATTACACTGTGGAATGCATATCTTTCCATTTTAACATAAGATAATGCTGAAGCAGTGTCCCTCTTACCAGCTTAAATCCAAAATAACAATTAAGTAAAAATGTCGCCTTTCAAATTCAAGGGGGCAAGCCTTTCAAGCAATCCAAAAATGGCAAAATCGCAAGTTAACTATTTTCCATTTAGGCATTCAATTTAAAACTATACTAGTTAAATCTACAAAGCTAGCTAGTTTCAACCTAGCAACCCAAAAAAACATTTACATAGTAGGTACAGGATTTGCATGAATTAATGTGAACTTTTTTTCTTTGTTAAAATGGAGTCTGTGACTTTTACAATTAACAAAATAAAGTTTTAAACCTCCCATTTTGGCTTGGAGGTGTAATATGTTATTTATATATTGTAATAAGGCTGTTATTGAGTGTGTTGGTAGGTTTTAGAATGCAAGATCTTGGTATCGCTCCCTTTATTCAAGACAGCTGGTTTTCACACTACATATAAATACTGTTTAGATTGGAGGAGCTTACTAGACACTTCTGTAGAACTATACACATGTGAGCAATTGCCTACTGTACAATACGTGGTAAAGGCACGGTAACAATTACCAAACGTACAACGTAGATCTACAAATGAACATAAATGACTTACGATGACTCATGACATTTTACGTGGTATTGGTCAGGATAGTAATCAGTGAAAATAAAAGGTAATTCAGCTCTCTCTCTTTTTTCCTTCAGGGTTAGAAGGGAATAATGATACACAATAGACAAGCAAACTGAGGGAGCACGTAGGGCTGGGCAATATATCGATATTATATCGATATCGTGATGTTGGACTGATTATCGTCTAGATTTTGGATATCGTAATATCGTGATATCACAAAAGTGTTATCTTTTCCTGGTTTTAAAGGCTGGATTACAGTAAAGTAATGTAATTTTCTGAACTTACCAGACTGTTCTAGCTTTTCTATTATTTTCCTTTACCCCACTTAGTTATTATATACACATCAATGATGATTATTTATCAAAAATCTCATTGTGTAAATATTTATTTGTAAGCACCAATTGTCAACCCTTACAATATCACCGCAATATCGATATTGAGTTATTTGGTCAACAATATTGTGATATTTGATTTTTTCTTTATTGCCCAGCTCTATTTGTTATATTTACTCACCAGATCTAATATGATTGAGCATTATTATTTTACTATAATAGATTTGAATATTAAATTGACAAAGATTGGTAAATGTTCCAAAACAATGTGTGTCTTGCACACCTCTTTGTCAAAGAAAGTGCAATTCTTCACTTCACTAATTTTAATAAAGAAAATTCCCTTTTTCCTTTACATATGTGTGCACATTTTCCAAACTTTTAAAATAACTAAATATCGAGATATATATCGTTAGTCGTTAAAGCTACAAAATATATCGAGATATTTATTTTGGGCCATATCGCCCAGCCCTAGGAGCACGTTACAAACACTAAGCAGCTGCTGAACATGATTACTGTATAAACCCATTCAGCTGTGATGAAGTCCAATGTGACATAAATACACTTTCATTAGAAACACTGTATTAACTCAATTTGCCTTTGTGTTTATGTCTGTGGTTTTGAGGGCATGAGGCACAAAGGACCCTTTTTAGCTCAATATTGGCTAAAATCACAGACTGCTTTTTTATTACATAAATACTCAACCTATAATAATAAAGTTAGGATTAGAGTTTGGTTTAGTGATAGTTGGTTAAAATGTTGTTGATAGCCTGCAGATAATCTGTAGAGCATCTACAGATACACTTTTTGGACTCTCAAAATAAAGTGTTACCAAACACTTCAACAGAGCAGTAATTGTCTTTATCTTTCTGGATTTAGGGCCTTTCTATGACTTCAGCTAAAACATAGATTTTGTTGTATAATTTTGCAATTGATTTAGTATCAAATACAATGACAGTTATTTATAGTGTGATAACCTACAGTTATGATCAAAGTCAACTCTGGTATCATGAAAATACTGAAGAAAATCTATATTATTTGTTATGTGGAACTGCTATTGAAATCAAAGATCATCATTTACCAGGGCAATTCAAAAACAACCTTGGTAGTATGTTTGTCCCATTTTTACTTTGATTAATGTCTCCGCAATATTCAGTTTGTAGGTTTGTTTCTGCGTGTCACCTTCTGACGTCCCTCTCCCTCTCTGTTACTTCAGGTAATCAAGGACGCCATAAAGGAGAGCATCAGCCAGAGACGGGAAAACCCTTCACGCTGCTCAGTCTCCCTGTCTCTAAATGAGATCGAAAACAAGAGGTTCTTGAAACGGGACATCAGCTCAGCTAAGCTTCCCATTTAACTCCACCACAGACTGCATCCTACATCCATGACAAGACCTCAAGACAAGCTGTGGGTTAGAGAGCTGAAATATAGCTCATTAAATGAAATGTACAGATTTGAATGTTTTCCAACATAGGGACAGGTGCCTTGCTTCAAGCCAGCCGTGTGTCTTGCTTACCGTTGGTAAGAGCACAATTTGACCAGGCAGGTTTACGTTATCTTGCAGGCTTCTTTACAATCCGTATGACAGTTAGAGCACACCTTGTTTTGTGCATTCCTAGTGTGGAATCACAGGTGGTGTTGTTGCTCTTTAATTGGCTCGCTCATTCCTCAAACATATAGGCACACATATACATACACAAACACACACACGCAGTCTGGTGGCACTAATTTTGTGGGGATGCGAACACATTCATGTTTCCTAATCTTAACCCTAACACTAAATTTCAAGGCTATATTCCTAATTTTTCTCTCACCTTAATGTGGATGTTAGTTGAATTTCAGAAACAAATACACATCAGTAACTATTCAAATAACTGCCTTCCCACACCTTTTTTTCATCTTCTTTTTACCTTTACTTTACAGGCAAATTGTATGAGAACGTATTCTCATTTACACAAATGGCCTGGGGAGTAGTGGGGGGAGGGAATGGGATAAATGAGCCAATTACATGCTGGAGTTGCCATGATGGTATGAGGGCCAGATTGGACATTTGTCCACGACACCGGGGTTAATACCAATATTCTTAAGTACAGTATAGTGCTCTGGGATCTTTAGTGACGACAGAGTCAGGACACCCGTTTAACGTCCCATCCGAAAGACGATACCCTCATTGTTCATGGTTTTTGCAGTCAGCATTTACTGTCTAAAAACAGGTTAGTCAAAAGTAACAATACAGCGAATGCTTTAACAGTTCAACAACTTTGATTGTAACAAAGAAATGAACATGTAAGGTTTGCAGGCTAACACATGGAAAACTTACTAAAAGATGATCACGGATATATAGCTAATGTTAGCACCAATCAAGCAGAAATCAGAGTGTAAACAGAACATTATCATTCCATTGTTAATGCATGTAGAGTATATTATAGACATTTTCTGATATTACAATGCAAAAATCATATGTTGCTCCTTTAACTGTAAACCTAATCTGTAATTCTTAACCTCAACACTAATCTAAATCCAAACATTAACCCTAACCACAATTGTAGGTTTCATCCTAAACCTTATCTAATACATGCGTTTTCCTAGTAGGGACATGAAAGATGTGTCCACATGGTCAAGTTGTTAATGTTTTGCTAGCCTTGTGGGGAATTTGGCCACACACACACCTCCAGCACACGTTCAGCAGACTGAGGTGATATAGTCCCCCTTAAAACATACAATCCTTGCCAGAGATGTTTCCCTGTTATGGGTCAATCTGGCCAAGAATGCATGCTTTACTTCCAAAAGTGCTTTTACTAAGTAATGTGTAGTTACTGCAAATCCAAACTTGAAATATATTTTGTTTAATTAGAATACATTCTTACTAATGGTAATTCTCTGCCTATCTATTCATTTTTCTTTTGTAAAAAGCAGTTCATTTTTTCTTTATTATGGAATCGCGGTGGTTAAGGGCTTTTTCATGTTTATTTAAGCAGATCTGAGATATACAGTACGTTTTTCTTTGTGGCTTTACTTTTCCAGTCAATACAGGAACAAAAACAAAAAAGAGCACTCTCCCCGTCGGGGAATTGAACCCCGGTCTCCCGCGTGACAGGCGGGGATACTGACCACTATACTAACGAGGAGCTCATGCTTGTCTTCTCGCACAGCTTGTTATAAAAGCCACGCCTTCTGTGAGGCATTTACTGAAACTGCATTCGCTCGTAACCACCCCACAGGCGCATCAAAGAGCTTTCACCCTGCGTAGGAAGAGAAGCGGGGGAAGGGAATTCTTTTACGCTTTTCCCCTTTACCAGTTCTAGTCAGTACCAGTGAAAGGAGAGCAGCGGCTGTAGCAGAGGAGTGGCTAAATGCCGTCATGTGTTTACTGTTATCCCATGCGGTAGTGATGAGAGTTGAGCAAGTGTGTAATTTTTATAGTCGAAATCTGACAACAGGCATGCACACACCGGACGCTTACACATACATTCCTCACTAGGGTGGACAATACGTTGTTTCGAAAGAGTATTTGCCAATATATATTACCTGTGTAGTTATCTGTTTTTTTATTATAATAACATCAGCAAATAGGACGCTGCCCATACTGTTGATACGTATTCAAGGAGTAATCAGGTGTGTTTGAAATCTTTCTTGAACATGTAGTTTGTAGGGGTGTGCGGATCGATACTACCGATTAGTCTCGTTTTTAAAAAGATCGATACTAGCGTCAATAGGGTCGATACCACTTTCAGTTTCTCTCTTCTACACATTTAATCAAATAACAGAACTCTCACACTTGGCAAACAACTTTCCCTTGCACTAACACATCTAGGTTTTTCTCCAGCTCCACTGCTGTTGCTATGCAGTGCACTCAAACATCGAACATACCGGTAGCGCACGCACAGCGCACCCTGACTACCGGCACAAACCGGCAATCCGACACATAAAGGCAATGCTTTTTTACAAAATCCCACAGGTAACCGGTAGAAATTCCACCACTCACCTTACAATGCACTGCAAAAACAAAACTGGAAAAGTTATCTTCGAGTGCACTGAGCTCATTTGACTTCCTAATATGTCTGAATATAAGACAAAACATGGTAAAAAGTCTAACCATAGAAATGAAATGAATAGAAATGACATTCTAATTCATAAATCATGATACACTTCTCTCCCGTACTTGAAAGTACATAAGCCACATTTAATAATTAAAAAGTATCGATATTGGCAATACTGGCCCTGTATTACTTGGTATCAGATCAAACCGAAATTTTGCAGTATCACCAACCCCTAGCGTAGTGTATTGATCTTTTTGTGAATTATGGCAGATCGCAACCAACTTAAAAGGTGCATATGTTGCCACCTACTGTACTGGAGTGTGATGACTGTCACGGGTAGAGTAGTGATGGGAAGTCCGACTCTTTACTCACTTGGATCTTTTTATTGAGTCATTTTTATTGAGTCATTCAATAAAAATAAAGAATTGTTCAAGTAATTTTGTTCATTTGAGTCAGTAACATCCAAGAGCATTCCAAACCTCCTTGCTGGGGAATGAAAAATTGCTCGCATTTAATTGAATGATTACACGACTCAGTCGTTCACAATTATTTTAATGTAAGCAGGTGTCCTGTAGGAAATTACAATAAAACATGTATGGAGGAATTTTAGCAAATCAATTGTGTGATTTTAATGTACAGTCTCTCACAAAAGTGAGTACACCCCTCACATTTCTGTATACACACACATATATATATATATCAGCCGCGGTCGGTGGATCTTAATTGGGGAGGACGGGCTCGTATTACGCTCAGAACCGGAGTGAATGGAATGTGTGCAAATCAAAACAACAATTGGTTTTGTTCGTTGCGCACCATTCCATTCACTCCGGTTCCGAGCGTAATACGAGCCC
>JACXGM010019423.1:8117-18526 GCA_016801145.1 Umbra pygmaea
GTGTGTGTGTGTGTGTGTGTAGAACTGCAGTATCCTATTAAAAAAGTACCATACACTCTTTTTCAGGGAGAAAGTGGTGTGTTGCTCACAGCAATCTTCCTATAGTCCATCAAACAATCAAAGCAGGCTTGCCATGAAAATCAAATCCCAGCACATTTAGCATTTAACTGAGCTGATCAAAGAAGCAGTATTTCTACCATCAAATGAAGAGCAGTAGGCTGAAGTGCACAAATGCATGTGAAAAAATATCTGTAAACCATTAGAACAGAAGGGTAATAAAGATATTGCAATCTGAACAATTTAATGTCTACAAATAAAAGTGAAATTGGATTGCACCTCAGTGACTCTGCATAATATTCCTGGCCTTCACAATGTAGATGATGGACAAATAATAGCTCTCTACTGACATTTTAACAATAATTCAAGTTTTAGTAAACAACCAGAAATGTTCTACATTTCCAATAGGTACAGTATGTAAGTTTTTATGTTTTTTTTTCTATTGATTATTCCTTTTTAAAACAGTCTTGATCCTTGTTTGTATAAACTCTATACTCTCATTTATTAAACAGTGATTATAATCAAATGTGTTCAAAAGTCTGTTCGGGTTAACAGATGGGAAGCCATGTGAAGCTGCCTTTAGGTTGAAGACACCACAAGAGAGTGTGATGACGACATCCTTTATTAAGTTTAATACATGAACTTGGTAATGAAGCGATTATGAGAGAGTTGCTATGTCTGTGAACACAACACACAAAAGCTGGAAGATCATTTTCAGCCAATGCCACTAAACCTCAAGAGTTTATTATTTACTACACATTTACAAGTCTGACTTTTTCTTCACTTTTCTGGAACACATAAGAAACCACCATATCTTACACACTATGAGATAAAGTAGCTCCCTAACAGTAATACCTGTTTAGTTTGTTAACAGATTTCTTTTGTTTCGTGTATGGTTGCCACATGTTAATTCGTATATTACTGAGAATGTAATTGCATTATAACCCCCCACCACACAAACATACACACCATACCATAGGAATATTATCTAAGTTTAGGTGCAGTGCTGCAATCCGGAACGCTCAAGGAGAGGTTGCCATGGAAACAGAGTTACATTGGACCGAAATGAAAGTGTCTGAGGATTAGACTTTCACTGTATATCCATTTTTAACCACATATCATTTTCACATCACCGTCTGTTTGCGCAGTTTAACATCATGAAGTCCCGTTGACACGGTCAAGGTTATGATTCAACTCCTATGGAGATATATGATAGAGGAAAATATTGAAAATATAATTCCAGTAAAATGTATTTGCCTAATTTTGCTATTGTGCCCAGCCCATATGATGCATGACAACCTTTAAAGTGGGTGTTTTGGAAATTTTGGAGATGTCTACTAGGATGAATCAACACTTTAGGAGATTATGTTGACACCTCTAATTCTAAGGATAGGATCTACAATGCAGTAAGTATGCCAGACATATCATAGTCACAATTTCTCTACACATTTATGCAGCATTAATATATAAAACTTAGTTAAGTAAGGAGTGAAACTACATTTTTCATATACTATTTCAAGTCTGTGCCAGGAAGTTTCATGTCAGTTCCTACCAATATTTCAGCCCAAAATCCCATGAATTACGTTTAGAGGAAACAATTTTGTAAATCCAAAATACAGTACATTGAAATATGAATGTATGAGAAGGGCAATTACATTTGGAGTGAAAAATGTAAAAACTGAATTACATGAAATATGAACATATAAAGCATGGTGTAAACAGCGTAGATTTTGCTAGGGTGGGGTTGGAGATGGATGAGCATATAAATTGCTGACTCTCATCCCGGTGTTTGTGTGTTCAAATCCAGATGTACACTTTGCGTGCGTTTTGTTTTCCATACCAGCATGATGCAGATGTGTGACATGTTTTTCTGTAGACAGGCAATTGTCTGTTTTTTTGTTTTATTAACTCTAATCTTAATCCTAAACTTAACCGTTAGTGACCTCATGCATAACCTCAAACCCTAACCTTAACCATGAACATTTTAATACAATTTTGAATGCTATGGAATATGTGCAATGTTCTCACATGAATCCACAACACAAAACATGCAGGTGCAACCGTAATAGATGGATTAATATAGCCTAATTGTAAAATGTGCAGCTAAAACAAAGAATCATTTGGCATATAACATACTTCATGTTTTTAATATAGTTTCGCGAGAACGTAATTTGGAAGAATTTCTGAGAAGTGCGTTTGCAAAATTCTGTTAAATACACAAATTCTGAACAGAATTTGAAGGCTGTAAAACTACATTTTAATGATAATACTATGACGTGGTGTACAGTATATGGACTGAGGACTGTATTGCATTTTAAATTCCTTGAAAAGATTTTCACTCCATAGTTTTAGAGGACCTGTAAGACATCTGACTATGAATTTGGATATGCAGACATCCCATGATCCCAGTAATTGAGAATTGTTTTAGGTTGTATTACTGTTCTCATTGAATTGATGTTTCTCATTTCAAAAAGCACTTGGGAAAGCAAAGTACACCCTAGAAGACAGTGGGCATTTTGTCTCGTAGAACATCAATGCTGTTCAGTAGACAGCAACACTCAAAAGTGTTTTATAGCCGACCTATTTTAATTTTACTAAGTAATAATATCTCTTTATTTGTATTGCCTACAGAGAAACAGTTTTTGTGTTGAATTTATACCCTTCCTAACACAAGCCAACAAATTTGAAAGAGATTGAGTACATCCAACAGTAATACGTTATTTGCCATTTCCACGGTGAACAAAAAAATCAATCCAAAAATATGTGATATATATAAACCTATCTAGTTTTGCCAAGTAAAATCAATAACATTGAATGTATCACAATCTACGAACCACAAGGTTTCAATGGGAGGCCCCTAATAGTCAACATGGTAAAGACCTGCAATTTGCCTTTATACTGATTAACTTTACACTCCTCATTACTACACTCATAATAATGTTTAATTTGCTAAATCCAGAAGACACATTCCTGAAATTATAGAAGTAACTTCATATGCCGACCTCATAACTATTCATGAGCTCATGACAATGTGTTTTGTCATGACAACAACTTCATAAATAGGTCTGTACTGATGAATCAACTCTCATGTTATTGAAGCAATTCTCAAACTCA
Organism: Umbra pygmaea; assembly: GCA_016801145.1. Lineage (NCBI taxonomy): Eukaryota > Metazoa > Chordata > Actinopteri > Esociformes > Umbridae > Umbra > Umbra pygmaea. The sequence continues at coordinate 11,289 of JACXGM010019423.1, forward strand.
TTAATACTATTTGTTTTTATAAAATGCATTGTTAAAGTTATTTTTACTCTATTTCAGCCCAAGTCAGGTTAAGCATATGCTGGTAATGGGTTAATCCATCATGCTTAATAGAAATGTATCATCTTAATTGGGGTGTTGTTAGGTATTAAACGTTAAGGCTATGTCAGATTGGTTAACACGTTTGGATTTAAGTCATTGACACTATTATTCAGATCAATTGTCAGCACATTTGTTAGGGAGGTAATTGGGGAAGGTGCTTTGGGGTGAATCTCTGTTGTATGTTATTTATTTCTCACATCCTACCTTCCTGTCACTTTTTTCTGAGCGTATTGGAGCAGATGTTTTGATCTTCTCAAATTTTAAAAAGGAGACAAGGAAAGATGTGAGGAATCAAGCAAATACAGTTAATATTCTCCCTTTGATTTATTTGAGAACTTGAAATCATGTTTTCTAAGACTATCAAGAAGTAACAACCACTTATCAACATACAGGACACCTGAAACCGTACAAATAACTACAAATATAAACATGTAACTTTATAAAACTGTATTAGAAAAGGTGGTGGCTAGCTATTTTGTAAAAACAAAAAATTACCTAAAATCTCTATAACGTGAGAGTTGATCGATTTATGAGTGCTACAACTAAATTCACTACAAACCATGTCCCCTCATGAAGTTTATGTTGTGATCATGACAACAGTTGAGTTGTGATCATAAGCTATGTAACATTGATTTAACAAGGTTCTGTAAATTAAAGCCAAACAATGTTGACAAGCTTTCAATTGGCTCATTCAGCCCCTCTACTTGCACTAACCATTCCCCAGGTCTGTGCTGCAAAAGACAGCATGTCCTCAGTCAACTTGCCTGGTAAAATAATGGTAAATAAATAAACAAATAGATGGGCATAGACATAACTAGGCTTATGAATCTTACAAGCACTGCACAAAAGAAAAACAAGGTAGCTGTGAGAACTCACCGGTCGTTTCCACTATGCCTTCTAATATCACCACAATTTCAAACTGCTCTGTTTGCATGGATCTCTGGGAGAGTTCGTAGAATGGGCTTTTGGTGTCAATCACATGGCAGATTGTGAGTGGTGAGACGAGGAAGAGCTGGTCCGCCCCGGTACTGAAGCCCACGTCCAATTCCAACTGATCCAGTGGAAGAAATTCACCTTCAGGTGTCTGACGAGACTATAGAAGTGTACAAAAGAGAGGAGATGTTGTGGGGGGGAAGCAGTAGATGGACTACTGTAACCCAGCAAACCATATACTAACAACTTGGACTACTGTAACCCAGCAAACCATATACTAACAACTGACATGCAGAAAACATCTAATCTTTTGGACCTCTTGAAACATCATAGGGTTGGGTTACGGTTCCTTATTTAGGACATCCCGTTTGCTGGGTTTATATTTTGTGAGAAATCAAAGCAATTAATCCTTAGTAAATAAGAGAGTAAATTGCATGAGGAGGGCTGAAGCTAATCAGGCCCATGAAGACATCAAAGGGATTGTGTTAAAATGTTGATGACCTGATGACCATCACTAACTCTCACTTTTATCTGGGATTATTTATCAGACTCAGAAACATTTCAACATTCTCACAGCACTGCCAATGTGCATTGTTGAAATATACTGATTTATTCTGTTATTCATATTGGATGGCCTTTGCAAAAAAAGTTAAAATACTTCTATAATATTATCTCTGGCACTAAAAAAATAAATAAATGATTATACTTTACAAAGGCTCTTAAAACCCTTAAAAATTTAAAATAATAAACTTTATAATAATTTCGAAAATAATTCCTTAAATTCTTTATGTTTTAAACAGGGTTTTATGTTTAGGGTAATTATGCGTAGCCTAATTATATAAGAAAAATAACTTACTCTGTTTGAACGAGGTAAATAATGGAATATCGTTAATACACACAAATGGGAACGTAGTGCCACTTACTTTCAACAATTTGCAGCGGATCTGTGCGGAGACCATATGGCTATTACGCAGATTGCCGACTCTGAACATTAGAGTGAGTTTTCCATCTCGCATCGAAATCGCTGCATGTTCACTGAACATCAAAGTCTCTGCCCTTTTTTTGGGTTGGGACATCTTAATGAACATGCAGCCAATCAAAAAAGCATCAACGATTGATCCCAGGATTGACTGGAAAAGAAACAAAATGATCCCTTCGGGACATTTGTCCGTGATATATCTATAGCCATATCCTATTGTGGCTTCCGTTTCTATGAAGAATAAAAAGGCCGAAGGAAAGTTGTAGACATTGGCAACGCATGGAGTATAATTGTCACCGTGGGTTCGATGGAGGTCTCCTCTTATGTAGGCTATGATCCACCACAAAAAGGCCATGAAAAGCCATGCCACCGTGTATGTTAGAATGAATATAAATAAATTCCAGCGCCATTTCAAATCGACAAGCGTGGTGAATAAATCAGAAAGGTATCTACTGGTTTCACCACCCAGGTTGCCATGCTGGACGTTACATCGCCCGTTCTTGTCCACAAATCGTTGTCTTTTCTTCTTCTTCTCTGGTGCCGGCTGGTTGAATCCAGACCCACTGGATGAGGTGGTCACTACCTGATAATCGTCCCCAAATTTCTTTCGAAGTGCAGACATACTACGATGACAGCAGCGAGAGAATCAAGCTGAAGGGTTCAATGTAAAGTCTATTTCTTTTTAGTACCAAGTTGTAGTTGCAGCAATTGTTTTATGTTGTGCGCAATAGCCTACCTCGGAATTGGAAATAATAAGGCTAGGAAAGTACCATCTGTAGCGAACTAATCATACACTCTCACCTCTCCACATTATTGTTTTGTACTCCAAAGTCATGAGCACATTGGGGAATAATGAGACACCAATCACTACACACCGAAAAATTGTCCGCTAAAAACAATTACGCACAGGAGCAACGGCTATCCAAACGCGTCCGTCGCGGTTCAGGTTTTGAACAGCTTGTCTTTGGTGCGTGGCTGCTGATTACTCATCGCCCTTTCAGGTTAGAGCAATGCAGGTGGCCGAACACTGTCCTCATCTGAGAAGTCCACACCTTGGTTTAAAAGTTGAGTTTTTTTCCACGCCCCAACAAGCAATCCGGATGATATAGGGTTGGAATAATCGTTGCTCACATTGATTATATACCGTAGTCTAGATAAAACGACTCCATACCTACAGTCCATCCAATATTAGCGTTCGGTTCGGACAAAATGTGGTTTCCAAACCTCCGCTTTGTGCTCTTGCGTGCCCACATAGATCTGCATTCGGTGTTATGGCAGTGGAATTTGAAATGATGGATTCGTGGAAAGGTTTATTGTCCGGTCATGCTTAAGTGGTTCCCCCCTCACCGAATATGCATGTAAATTGTCTTTCCTGACCACGTTTTTTTCTTCTAGTTGAACAGCACTGGTTGTCTTTTATCAACGGAGGTATACGAATTCGTTTGCGCCTGTTTGCGTTTCTATCACTCGATATTCTTCTTCCTGGCTCCTGCGCACTGTACGTTCCGTATGCATTCTGCTATCATAGCCCAGTGGTAGGCTAGTACTACATATTATTTGAAAGGGGGAGGGGGGAGACATTGCTTACAGTGTATAACGTATATATATATATATATATATATATATATATATATATATATATATATATATATATATATATATATATATAATGAGTAGATCCCGCTTATTAAATTAAATATTTTAAAAAAGGTATTGATTTACGTGATAAGAGCAGGATCCTAAAGCTCCATTTTTATTTTGTTATCCATTCCTCGCATACAATGGAATAAAACTGAATTGGTGGCAAACCTCTGGAATATCTGCGATTGAACAGTCATAAATGAGAATATTAATTTTAAAGAAAAATTTTGGAAAGCTGTTAACACTCCAATCTTTACTCTGTAGCTGCAATCTAATTGGAAAGCAGACCTAGACCCATATTCACACGCAGAAGTGCTGATCTATTTTGCAATTTAGATCATAATGAATCCAATTATTATGAACTAGGAGGAGTGATCCAACAGCAGCACTCCACTGAGACGCTTGACAGATAGAGGTTGTGATCTCCGCGTGTACTGGTCTGGTGGGACAAAGATTGATATCTCTTCCACTCTATTACTCTCCGTCCCCTCCACTAACAGGCCGTGAACGCGCCTCAACACTTTTCATTCCCAGATTGCTTTTCTTCACTTGCAACGGCTGCGGACATCTTTCATAAAGTGAACAGCTTATGCGGGCAACACCACCTGCTGACGACACTCACAGTAAACTGTTGATAACATCAGATAGATGGAGGGAATACTGTCCACTGTGTAAAAACCTGATTAACTGTTCCAATACCAACAGGAACACAGAAACGTATGACAACGCACATCATACACACGCAGTCACGCACATACACACTGGAATAAACAGTTTCCAGAAAGAAAATGCAAATATCCCTAAGGGAATAGAAAATATTTGTAATATGTTATACATTAACATATATATTCTCGTTTACTGTAAACTATTCCTCTATATAGGAGTATTATCTGGAACCCTGCTTTTCTTTAAGATCAATAGTACATATGTTTAAGCTTAAACCAATGTTTCGTCAGTGCTCGTCTTCATCCTTTCTCTGATATCTCACCTCAAGTCCTGGGGTAGGGAAACACCAGCATAACACTTTGCAAATGAAGGATTGTGTAACAGAGGGTCGGACCAGTGCGCCAGTGCACTTTTAGTGTGCCTCCAATAACGTTGGTTTGTGTCTGAAGCAATACTTCAAGGCTCTCGAGGGAAAGAGAGAATGGAACAATATCACAAGACAGTAGCCACTAATGCATTCATTATACCCAGGTAAAAGGAGAAGAACACAGGAAAGCGGCAGCATTCAGTCGTTTTAATGAGCGCGAGGTGACACGGGTCACCTTGTTGTGCGTGTTCGCCCCCTCATTAAGAGAGAGAGGCAACTCAGATCGTTTTCTGTGCAAAGATGAAGCCATTCGCTTCGGCTGGACAACTTCCTCTCTGAGCTGTGAGAGCTCGAGACTTGTAATTGCTATTGTTTTCTCAGACAAAGCTAAACTTTGGCCAGACATCCATGTCACACTGTTTTACTATTTCTGTCTGCACCTTCAATAGAGAGATCCAGTATGCCTGAAAGGACAACTTATTGAGCCACTGTTGTATATTACAGGATTGTGTTCATATTACTGTGGAATTGTTACAATACAGTGGATCAATCAATGATTATGATATTTGAGACACTGCAGAAAAATAGCTGCACCAGAAGGCGTTCATTACACAGAAATATGAAGGCTCCTCTGTCCTATTGTTTCTGTGTAATTCAGACTGTACTAGACTATTTCGAAAATCATTAGCATACACCAGCGACTTGTATCCATGTGAATTGTCTCTAAACGCACAGACATTAAAGTCAAAGCAAGTCATTTACACAGCTAGCATTGGCATATGGTGCAAGGCAGTCTGCTATCACAGGGCTATTTATGGCCCAACGCGGGCTAGAGTCATGACAAAGGGACCCTTCAGAAATGCCGCCATATCTGTCCCTTTAATTGCGAGCAATCTCTTTAACCCAGGCATGCCATAAGTTGTTCATTTTCAGTTTCTTGTGTCAGTCAAAGGCACATAAAGAATGTGGTTTAGAGGATGGTAGGAGACTCCTTACAGCTCTCTCACATAAAGGTTATCCATTCTGGACTTATCTCGAGATTATGCTAGTGGGTACGGCTGATGCACATAGCCAGAAGTAAAAAAAATTGTAAAGTGTACCTTTTTTATGTTGAAGTGTACATGGAGAACATCTGATCTCTGAAAATGAATCACCCTCTTTTCAGCAAAGCATATTTTCACATGAACTTCCCAGAACATAAAAAAATCATAATTTGATCCGCCCCTATACCATTTTGTTTTTTGTTAAAAGTGTCTGGGAAAAGTGCACCTTTATAAATATATTTTCATACAATTTATATACGACTGGCTACATAACAGGCTATACTTTGACACTGAAAAGCAGAGAATGTCAGATCAATAAAAACAAACTCATCTTGAATGAAAAGGTTAGGTCTAGTTGTGTGGAGGAAACATACAGTGTATAATATTAGGAAAATACAGTACTATCCTTAAAAAAGCTTTTCCAGTTTGACTCACTCAAAGTGAGAATGAGCAGTTTAGTCACCAACATGTCAAAAGCCTATTGTTCGCTTGATTTTATTTTGAACATCGCTCAATAACTACTTGAAGGTTGCTAAAATATTTTGATGAACTATGGACAAATTTGTCTTCCATTGCATGAGCCATTTGTTTTCACATCTGTTTCTGACATCTACAGGTCCTTCTCAAGAAATTAGCATATTGTGATAAAGTTCATTATTTTCCATAATGTAATGATAAAAATTAAACTTTTATATATTTTAGATCCATTGCACACCAACTGAAATATTTCAGGTAATTTATTGTTTTAATACTGATGATTTTGGCATACATAACCCAAAATTCCTATCTCAAAGAATTAGCATATTTCATCTGACCAATAAAAGAAGTGTTTGTAATACAAAAAAAAAGAAAATAAACAGTCAACCTTCAAATAATTATGTTCAGTTATGCACTCAATACTTGGTCGGGAATCCTTTTGCAGAAATGCCTGTGGTACTGCTGAGGTGTGATGGAGGCTCAGGATGATTCGATAGCGGCCTTAAGCTCATCTTGCGTCTCTCAACTTCCTCTTTACAATATCCCACAGATTCTCTATGGGGTTCAGGTCAGGAGAGTTGGCATGCCAATTAAGCACAGTAATACCATGGTCAGTAAACCATTTACCAGTGGTTTTGGTACTGTGAGCAGGTGCCAGGTCATGCTGAAAAATGAAGTCTTCATCTCCATGAAGCTTTTCAGCAGATGGAAGCATGAAATGCTCCAAAATCTCCTGATAGCTAGCTGCATTGACCTTGCCCTTGATAAAACACAGTGGACCAACACCAGCAGCTGACATGGCACCCCAGACCATCACTGACTGTGGGTACTTAACACTGGACTTCAGGCATTTTGGCATTTCCTTCTCCCCAGTCTTCCTCCAGACTCTGGCACCTTGATTTCCGAATGACATGCAAAATTTGTTGTTGTTTTGTTGTGCAGCTTCTCTGTAGCCCAGGTCAGGCGCTTCTGCCGCTGTTTCTGGTTCAAAAGTGGCTTGACCTGGGGAATGCGGCACCTGTAGCCCATTTCC
>JACXGM010019424.1:0-18410 GCA_016801145.1 Umbra pygmaea
CCACCGGCTTAAAGGCACAGGGGTTGCGGTGCCACCGGCTTAAAGGCACCGGGGTTGCGGTGCCACTGGCTTAAAGGCACCGGGGTTGCGGTGCCACCGGCTTAAAGGCACCGGGGTTGCGGTGCCAGCGGCTTAAAGGCATCGGGGTTGCGGTGCCAGCGGCTTGGGCCCGCAATCGCTGCTTGCAGCTATATTTCTCATTGAACTTTGTTGTATTGTTTAACTTCAGTAAATCTTTGGGATTGTGGTAAAAGTAGGAATGATCATAAATTGAAGGGATGTTTTGTATCAAGAAAGCTCCAAAAACAAATTTTCCTGTTGCTTAGACATTGTTACTTAATGGAAGCCATTGGTCTATGAGAGGAAACTGCACCTTCCTGTTTATAACCCTCAAAGATACGTAGAATTAACAATGAATTAGAGCTAATTTAACAATAAGTTCGAGCTAATTTCAGTTTTTATACAATTTCAGAACTTGTGTCAACAAATGACGTCCTGTGACAGGAGACTGGACAAAGCAATATTTATTGGTTTCTTTTAGCAAACTGGAAAAGCTGTATTTGACCGCCAGGCGGGCAAATCGTCACCTACAGATGAGTTTTCCACCACTACACCCCAGTCTTAGCAGAACATTGTACTGACCGCAGGATGTTACTGGCTTTGTCACTTCCCCAGCCTCTCAACTTGTAAATGTAGTGTCCCAAATAGCATACTTAAAAGTAGGGAAAAAATGTACACTGTAAAATATAGTTAATTAAAACATGTTTGTATTAATGCTTTTAAAGGTTAAAATAAGATAGATGTTATTCCATTAGATTAGATGGCAAAATGGTTTTATTAAATGTAAAACTGATTTATTACTAAATAGATTATTGCTTCTTGTTTAATGGGGGTTTGTATGCCATATTCCTTTAAATTAGAGTTATAATCATAATCATTCAACCCACATTGCAAATCAGGTTATTTGTCAAAATGTTCAAACTTAATTTTTTTTCAATGAACAAATCAAACAAAAGCTATTAAAATAGCTAAACAACAAATGCATGAAGTGGTTTCCTCAAATCCAACTGAAAATTCAACTCATAATGACTCATCCAGTTGCAACATTATTCAAACTCCTGAATAGAATCCCTCAGAACAGCACAGAACTAATCAAGGGCTTAATTCGTTACATCAGGTGTGCTGGGGCTGGAACATGAAATACCTGAACCTGCTAGGGTTTGTTGAGTGTCCTATTTGACTGCATGTGAGAAACATGGCTAAGACAAAAGAATGGACCAAAAACTTAAAGCTGCACTATGTAATGTTCCATTCATTTGTACTGTCAGGCCAAATTTTAAAGATTTTTAAAAATTGTTGTGTGTGTGTGTGCGTGCTTGCATGCATGTTTGTGTTTTTTTTACTGAACATAGGGATAATACAGGAAACATATGACCAATTTACAGAAAATACACATTATTATTTTGTCCACACAATACATTTATTTTTAGATCGATGTTGATTTTGTAATTCTACTATTGTCTGTATTTTGGATTATTTAAGTTGATTTCAACCCCTGGATCCAATATGCTAGTTCCTAAAACAATGTTTTTGTATTTTTTTGTAGTTACATAGTACAGCTTTAAGAGATGAGATTTTTGCCCTTTACAAACAAGGAACATGACACAAAAAGATAGCAAAGGCACTGAATGTTCCCAGAGACACTGTTGAAACCATAGTTTGTAAATTAAAAGTTAAGGGAAAAGTGGTACACTACCTGGACAGGGCAGAAAAGAATGCTATCAACGGCTGCAACCAGATTGCTGAGATGGCAGGTTGTGAAAAGTTGGCTCCAATAAGCTGAAAATCATATAAAGAATCCACAGAAGTTTTGGGATTCTGTTCTGTGGAGCTATAAAACAAAACTGGAACTTTTCGGCACGATGGATCAGCGGTTTGTCTGGAGAAAGAAGAATGAAGCTAACACTGAAAAGAACACACTGCCCACCGTCAAGCATGGTGGTGGCTCGGTGATGCTCTGGCGCTGCTTTGCATCCTCTGGCACAGGAAATCTACAGCATGTGGAAGGCCAGATGGATTCATTGAAGTTTAGGAAATCCTTGGAGAAAACGTCATGCTGTCTGTGAGGAAGCTGAAGCTTGGGTGTCATTGGACCTTCCAACAGGACAATGATCCCAACCAAGGCTTGGTTGCAGAAGAAGTCCTGGAAGATTCTACAGTGGCCATCAGTTACCTGACTTGAAACCCATAGAAAATCTCTAGTGGGATATGAAGAAGGCAGTTGCAGCACACAAACCCAAGAGTACTACTGAACTGGACGCCATTCCTAATGAGGAATGGGCTAATATTACTCTGGAATGCTTCCAGGGGCAGCTGTCTGGCTATGCATCTTGTTTGCAGCAGGTCATAACAGCAAAAGGGTTCTCTACTAAGTACTAAAGATGCTTGAAATGAAGTAGTTTAATAATTTTGAGACTGGAAGTCATTATCAATTGCATTTGCAGTTGAATTTGGGGAAACCACTTAAAGCAATTGTTGTGTTGATTTATTTCAATTGCTTTTATTTGAAAATGTCTTTACATTTTCAGATGTATACATGATTAGCAATGGTTGTTGAAAATGTTGATTACATCTGCAGTTTCTCTTGTTAACAGGCCAGTAACTCTGAGTGGAAGTTCTACAACACCCTAATCTCACCACAAGAGGGGCTCCTTCACTTTCATTAAACCGGCTCTACCAGATCCTAGCGAACAGGATCACAAATAAGGTGTTCCTGCATTTAAAAAATAAAATTACGTGGGTAGTCAATGATGTCTCATATACATTGCAGATATATATTAAAGTTGAGCTGGAACACACCCAAACCAGTTAGTATGTTAGATATTGAGCCATCCACGGGTGGTTTGAAAGTAACTAAAGGCGGGTTAAACAAGCTTTGGGTTACTATAAAAAAGTGTCAGGTGCCAACCCACTGTTAAGGTATTATCTGTCTCTTAGTTTGAATTGTAAATGTTTTAAATATTGACTATTAAGTATGAAATATTACATTTGGCCAGTATTTGTCAATTATTATGTAGGTGAAATTATGTAGATGACGCCGTATGACGTACAGTATGGCAGCACTGCGCAGTGGACAAGAACTTCTCACACCCTGATCTCTTTCCATACAACTCACCTGATGTTCCTAGGGCGATGTGTCATCGGGACCCATGTGATGTGACGTGACCTTATTATTTCTGACCATTTTTTCCGTTGATACAACCATTGAGGTGTTGCCTCACATGAAGACAAATCACTCGAGTCACAAAATGTTCCAGGGGCGAATAGCGTGTTTGTGTGTATGTGTGAAAGAGTGCGTGTCGTGCTTGTTTATTTTGAAACACCCAAAGGCTGCATGGATTGCGAATAGGCTACATTTCATAAATAAAAGGCCGGTTTTACTGAGGGCATTCAACAAATGATTCGTTAACGGCACGAAACGTTAACCTGTTTTTTTGCACTAATAATACTCTCAAACAATTATATTTATGTTTGTATGAATTTTTAATGTTTCAAATGGCATTTACTTTAATGGGGAATGTTGCAGCATATAGTTATTATTAAAACTTAATTGGCAGAGGAAGCCATGTGGTTTTACTGATATTTTTGTGATCTGTTGTATTTTTTAAGAGAATTGCAGTAGATTAATTCAAGTTTCACATCATCGTCTTAATGTCAATTGCCTATGCGGTTTTACCAGCATTGCACCAGAGAGCGGATGTTCTGAGCTCTCAGGTTTTGGTCACAGGACCACTGACGTAACGGCCGGAAGTGCTTACCCAGCGCTTGCCTAAAGCGACGTTTAGACTACAACCCCTTTGGGGCTCGCCAGATATTTACACCCGTGCTAAAGCTACGACAACGGGCTGTAGCTTAACAGTGAACCACAGCAAGGCGCAACCATGGCAGTTGTGGATCTAGCTATGCAGGGGCTCTCTATCTTTGGATTAATATTGTTCCTCGTGCTGTGGCTCATGCATTTCATGTCTATCATCTACGTGTAAGTACAGTCTATTTATCTATTTGTTTATCTATATATCTACCACCCTTCCAGTTAGCGATGCAAGCTCAGAGGTGTCCCGCAGCGTCAGGGTAGCTGAAGTCAGCACGACTAGCCAGGTTTAACAGGCATCATATCCAGAAAGACAGCAGATCAAACCTGTAGTCTGACTTTGCACAGGAACAGCTAGCAGCTACTATACATTATTACATTACCGTCGAGCCGCCAAGCTACCCAATGGATGCGCCTGCTAACTAGCTAACTAACTAAGGTTGAGTTAACTAGTTTCACTAGCACCCATACGAGTTTTCTTTACCTGACCAGGTGTGTTTCCAGTGCATTGTTTGTGTAAAAGTGTAACGATACAGACAGCGGGTTAACCAACAGTGTGTTAGCTTCATGCTAACTAGGAAATGAACATCTAATCTGACTGATGGACACCATGTTAGATGAGTTAACAGACCTTGATCTGGCTCTGGGTTAAAGCTGTTATTACCACAATGTTAATGGGAACAACCACATTTCACCAGTGTCTTGTTGGTCAGGTGTTTGTTAACCTGGTCCTGTTCTTATCGCCAAGGAAACCAGTTAGTAAAGCGTTGAACAGGGGACAAGCGTACCGGAGGGAGGTGCGTTTTAGGGCGGTCTCGTTTCTGTCTCATTCACGGACCTTTGTACCAATCTGACTTAAAACAGGTGTGTTAACTACAAACTAAACTAGCTGTCTGGCATTACATTTAATGATTAAATGATATGCATTTATCCAAATATTGACCAAGTCAAATGTAGAGGACATTGCTGTTATGCAGTGCCCTTGCTATTATCTGTGATGATGTATAATTATATATTTTATTGGTTTTCATTACAGTGAGCATGATATGGTCCTGTTCTACCAGGCCATAGTGATTGCTGAATCCACCATTATTTTTACTTTAAAGGAGTTTACCACACAGTCTCATTCAGCAGCATCACTTACAGTATGTAGTGAAAGCGTTTTTCCATACTTGCCCTTATAAATCTGTACTTCTGGAAACAGTTCCTCTATCGTTTTTACCATTCCTTTTAAAAAAGGCATACAAATTTTTAAATACATATACACACTTTTTATATTCTAGTGTTGCTAATGATGGACAATTATGTTTAATGTAATTCATCAAATCTATTCAACTTTTCCATTATATAGAGATGGACAGATGCATCCATCCATTGACAGGACTCTGCCTTGCAGAAAGTGCACAGCTGTGCTGATATATCGGTGCATATACTAGAGTGATATGTGAGCTCAGCATATGTAATCTTCTTGGTTTTGAGTGTCCTTGTTCAGTGTTCACCAGGGCTGTCATGACTATGACAATTTGCTGACCATTGTCACTCAAATTATTGCGATGAACAATTTGTCCATTTTCTTCCACTGTCTGCAATGGCCAAAAGGGGAATGAAATCCAGTGTTGTATTTTCCAAGGTATTAGGCTATCTTTTTAAATTTGTCCTAAAACCAAATGTGAACACAGTGGAGCTATTGTGTTTGTCCCTAAACCCATGTTGTTAATAAATTGTGATGATTGCAATGTATTGGCAAAGTCAAAGTTTGCATGCGAGTTTTGATGCTAATATCTCATGCTACACACAGCCTATACATATTTTAAATAGTTTAAGTTAAAAACGTTTGTGTAGGCGGACATAACGTCATGAAAAATATAGGTGAAGAAATGTAGGCTAAGAATGCTTGAATTATTTTATAAAGTTAATATGACATGGGCGAGAAACAAAGGTACTGTATGCATCCATGCAAATATTTTTTATTTAAAATATATGTATCCAGGTAAGCACGTTGAGAACAGTTTCTCATTTGAAACGGCGATCTGGCCAAGATAAAAGTGCAGAGGTGCAGAAGGCAAAGTTAAACATGAATTACATGACAAAGAGGTATAGAATAAAAAACAGTAAATACAGTGTGCAGATCTTCAGATTAAACAATTAACAATTTGTACATGTGGTGCAACAAATGTCAGCATATGGAGTTAGATATTTGGTAAGTACAGTGGTGTGGCAATATAATATACAATCAGTGGAAAAAAGAGTCTGAGGTTCCTGGATTTCTTGAAGAGTTGCAGGTCGCAGGAATTTTTCAGGGGTGAGGCGGTACGCCACAGAATGTTTTTATGCTGGCTAAGGGCAGTGAGTTCTGGAGTAAACCACGGACTGTATCTACTCTAGTTGTAAACTTTTTGAATGGGGCATTCTTATTTAGAATGGCAAGAAAAGCATTCTTAATGACCAGGCATCCTCTACTGAAGGGATAAGGTTTATATCTTTGCAGGGTACTCGGGCTAGATCCATTAGGAAGGGCTGTTTACAGAAATGTTTTAGGGAGCGTTTAACAGTGTTGAGGGGAGGTATTTTTACTGCAGACCCGTTATGGACGCAGGCAATGAGGCAGTGATAGCTGATGTCTTGGCTGAAGTCACCAGGTGTATTTAGAGGGCATGTTAGTTAGGGCAATATCTATGAAGGTGCTCTTGTTAGCAGATTTGAGTTTGTATCTGGTGGGGTCATTGATTTGCGTGAGAGCAAGGGCATCAAGTTTGGATAATGTATTGGTTGAGGCATTAAGCATGTCCCAATTTAGGTCTCCTAACAGTTAGAACACAGAAGATAAATGGGGGGTGATCAATTCACAAAGGGTGTTTAGGGCTCAACTGTGAGCTGAAGGGGGCTATAACAGGTGGCTACAGTTAGGAACTTATTTCTAGAACAGTGGATTTTTAAAGTAAAAGCTCAAACTGTTTCGGCACGAACTTGGATAAGATAACAGAGCATTGTAGTGCCTGTCTATAATAGTGTCAAAGTAAGAGCAGCATAAGGGTGTGGCAAAATGCGTTGAGAATAGGACATTTGGAGCAGGGTTTCCCAACCCTCCTCAGGACCCCCCAGACAGGCCATCAGGTGTGGTGGTTTATGGCTAAAACAAAGACTTTGCATGCCTGGGAGGTGACGAGGAGAGGGATGCGAACCACTGGTTTAAAGCATTGGGCAGAATGAATAAGTGGAGTGGAGTTTTGAGCAGAGTGAAATATATTCAGGGAACTATGGGCAGATAAGGTTATATGAAGGTGAATGTGCATGTGAGGTAAATCTAGACATTGAGTAACAAAGAAAGAGGTAGCATCTCTCAGAGGAACTGGTTAAAACAGTTAGACCAGTAAGGGTCTCTGAGAAGGTGGGGGGGGGTGGTGAGAAGATGTTATCTGACTATGAGTGGGACTGGATGATCTACAGTAATATAGAACAATAAAAACTAACCCGAATAACAATAAACGAGGCATATTGACGTGAAATGCACAGACGTTGAATAAGTGAGAAAAAATAAAACATACGAAAACTGGTCAGAATTAAATTCTGGAGAGCGCTGCGCATGAACTGCGTGTGCACTGAGTGCTAGTGGATAGTCAAACTGAGAATACCGTATAACAATGTGAGTCAGCAGGGGATTGAAGAGGTGTTCTGGCATGTGACCTTAGCTAATGGATAGAATGGCTGAACTCCGTAAAGGATCTCTGTGATGTATGCGTGTTTCGCTAATGGCTTGCTGCTTGTGCTTGAATCCGGCCTGTCTCTGGTGCATTTAGGAAACTACACGGCAGTGGAGAGTGGTTTACAAGACTTATGTAGCATTCAGTCCCATCATTTTCCCGGTGTAGCAGTGTTCTGGGTGTGGGGTATTAACCCGGTAATGTTCGACTCAACCGTTTGGTAGAGCACACAGCAGGTTTTTTCGCAGCGAGGACATTAAAGGGTTAAGGTAGCCCACCATTTGTAATGTGTCTTACAACAATCACTCACCTACGTTTTACCAGAGCTGAATCAAAAAAAACATGCATCATTCGACTGCTACTGGTGTCTCATTTGTCAAACCTTTGAGTTGTCTGTGCAAGTAAAAAATAATTTGGTTGTACTGCTGATGCGAATTCTACCTGGTCAGCAGTCGGCTAAATTAAAATGTCAAATGCCTAAGCCTCCAGGTTTCTGTAATGAAATAGTCTGCCTGCTTGAATTTCAGCTGCTAGAATGTACACGTCCCCACATTCTACCAACATGTTGAGAATACATAGATTCTTCAGGTTTACATGATGTACCAAAAGCTACCAACCAGACAAACTTGCGGTTAGTTCTAAAATGTGTGTAGATCAGCATGTTGTTAAAACCCTGCAATGAAACTGACAGGAATGTGATCGATCCAATACGAAAGGCTTGATTTTGTTGTGTTTTGCAGCAGGGGTTTCTGTGATGTGGCCTAGTGAGAGAAACTAAGCTTCTTGCAGCATGAATATGCTTTAGTTCTAGTATATTCTTAGATGATCAAGTGGAAAAGGGAAATGAAACTTTGTTGTGCTACTTTTGGTGGTACTGTTCAGCTGCTGCCTGCTGCTGTTCTAATAAGAGTCGTATGACCAAGTTGCAGATTGACGTCTCTCGGCGATGGGGTGTGGCTTCACTGTGGTATAATGGGCCCTGGTGTAAAGTAGGGTACTATTGTAGTTGCCATTTAGGACACATGCATCGTTAGTGGTACATAAGACCGATTATCACCTCCGATCTAGTTCCACCTGGCTCCACTCCAGAGCTGGTGTTTAATCTGGAGTTGAAATGCTTTTCTGTATATTACACGGTTGAGGCCAGTTACTGAATTCATATGGATATCATACGTTCATCAGAGCACCATGTTACTACATGCGTCCAGATTTAGTTAGTTCTAGTCCCTGCCTGGGCAACATGATGTAGGCAAATGTCATTCGCTCTGCCTCAGCGAAATAGCCGTGAAACATTTCTTCTGTTGTCTCCTGCCATAGGTAATGACAGAGGACAAGTTGGATAAAGCATCTAACGGGTCGCATGTAGAGAATCTGTTTGAACCATGAAGTGTGTGTAATGCATTTCACTCTGTACCACTGTTCCATAGATTTGGCAATTGTCAAATTCATTGTCCAAGAAACATTTTACTAGATAATTGTTACCCTTGTTTACATTGCCATCTATTTGATATATCAATGATTATCTTTAATGAGTTTGTCTAGGACACAGAAGATGCCCTGTGGTCATACTAATATGTCAAGTCAATATAATAAAACAATGATGTCATCCATCGACGGTGGCTGTCAGTCATCTTCACTAGTTGATGATATCGTGCCACAGCCCAACCTTAGAACCGGTTAGAGGTTGACTGATTGGAGAAAGCAGCATATCTGAAATAGTCATTTAGCTTTGATACACACTTTAATGTCAGCAGAAACTGCTGTAGCAGTAGACCGACCAGTGGAATTCAATTCAGTCAGTTATTGTGGTCTTTTACTGGTTGTGGTTTCATTCTAACAAAGGCAACACCACTTAAAATCAGCCAACAGCTGTGTCCTTCTAGGTTCCATCTCTTTCCTTTATTACAGAATCATTACTGATGTGGGATACACAACCATTTTAATGTTCATCAGGGAGAAAACCCAGGAGTGTCTGGGGAATGGCTGTTTACCGACAGACAGGGTATTTAATGTATAGCTGTTCACGGAAGGAATGAGCAACAGAAAAGAAATGTGTCTGAACTCTGCTGTGTTTATCTCAGAACGTGGACTCAACATTGCTCTGTTCTTAAAGCATTTGCGATGTTTCATGAAATGGGCAAATGTTTTTCATGACAGTTTGTGTCAGCTAATAAACAAGGCCAGTCTTTTCCAAGCAAGTGTGGTATTACAGTTTTTAGGGAGTACATTTTTTTTAAAATGTTCCTCTACTAGAAATACATTTTTTCAACACTCGATGAAGACGTGTTTATTTCTGGGCCTCACGTTGACTCAAACTAAGTACTGAGCTTGTGTATTCAGCACATCATTTCCAAAGAGCAAATATACTCTATTTTAGTAAAAGTCTGAGGAAAATAAATTATCTCTGTTGCAATGAGACATGGACAAAGATACAATAAAGGAATAAATGCCTATTGATAATAACGTGTTTCCGGTTCTTCTGTCCTTTAGCCGTCTACATCTCAACAAGAAGACCATTGACAAACAGCCGTACAGTAAGCTGGCGGGGGTCTCTCTTCTGAAGCCCTTAAAAGGAGTGGACCCCAACCTCACCAGTAACCTGGAGACGTTCTTTGAACTTGACTACCCCAAGGTAATACTCATTCCATGGTTTATATATATCTACTAATCCTATTGATAACCTGGAGACTGTCTTTGAGCGTCACTACCCAGAGTACTTCCACTCATGCCGTATCACTGCATACAATCCAGAGCCGGGGCTTTCATGTGTTTTCATTTCCTTTCCGCCATGGCAGTTTAACCACATTGTTACACTTAGTTTCAGTCTAGCATGTCAGAAAGATTGTCACTTTGTTAAAGCAATCTGATGCTGGGGAGTTTCAGTCACTATAGCACTAAAACAACATTCTTTACAATGGTGTACATGTCCAACCAAAACAGGTTGATATGACACTAGTGTTTCACAACAAGGCCATGTCCTCATGCAGAGGTGTTTCGTTGTGCCCCGGTACAAACTCACCTGTATTTGCTGATTGAAGGCGTGGGATGTAATTAAAACGCCCTGCCCTTCCTTCAGAAGGGGGAGGCTTTGTCACAACCAGAATTCACTAACATGTGTCTGCACATCAGTTGTTAATGTAATGTTATTATCTCATAGTTGTTAATGTAATGTTATTATCTCATAGTTGTTAATGTAATGTTATTATCTCATAGTTGTTAATGTAATGTTATTATCTCATAGTTGTAGATTGAATATTAGAGCTGTAGTTCCTCATAGTGAGTAGAGATTATATATTTGTTGTAGTTACTAACTTAATAGATCAAAACCGGTTCCACATAGGGACTAGATTCTGCATGTTTTCACTTTTACCTTGTACCTGACTGATTGAAAAGGTAATTGGTTAGGATCTCCGCTCACCTGGCAGTCTATTGGGCTCTAATTGTAAGGAAAGACCAAAAACCAGCACACACTAGGCCCTCTGTGGAACCCGTTTGACACCCATGGAATAGATGTTATATTAGAGCCATAGTTAGTACCTCTAATGAGTAGATGGTACACTGCAAAGGGAACACTCAAATCACACATCTGGTCTCAATGAATGAATGAAACATTGTGTATTTCGTTGAGTACAAAATAACGTAACAATGGTCAATGGAAACATAAATCCCAAACCGATTGAGAGGTGGATTCAAACTCGTACTGAAAATCAAAGTAAATAATAATAATTGAAATCACAGGCTGTTCCAACTAGTGTGAATTTCATCACAGCAACTTATGATGTGACTCATTAGTGATCTGGTAATGCTATGTTGTCGTTAAGGTTTAAACCTCACGTTGATCTTGACTTTAAGAACTTGTGAATCTGTTGCCGGGAGGTCAAATACAGATGTGGTAAAAGGTTTTGTGATTGACACAAATACTCATTTTAACAAAGTCTGCTGCCTCAGTTTTGACGTTGGCAATTTGCATATACTCCAGAATGTCATGAAGAGTGATCAGATGAATTGAAATTAATTGCAAAATCCCTCTTTGCCATTAAAATTAACTTAATCTCAAAGAATACATTTCTACCGCATTTCAGCCCTGCCACAAAAGACCAGCTGCCATCATGTCAGTGATTGTCTCTACACTAGTGAGTGTTGACGAAGACAAGGCTGGAGATCACTCTGTCATGCTGATTGAGTTTAGGCCTTTTTATTTTTCTGCGTCAACTCCACGCCGTAGCTACTCCGTTGTTCCTACGGCGTCATGATCCTTTCGGAGTTCTGCATCAGGGTTGTATGTGTTTATTGCATTGCGGTGCGTTTCACCACCATAATGCTAGGGGGTGTTGCCTGTCTCCTGTGTCTGTGTCACTTACGACCGGAAGGTTATTTGCGAAGTGTCTGCCAGCCAGTATATGTTATGTTAGCAAGCAAACTTTAGCACAACTGCCCACAAAGTACTGCTTGCTGGCAAAGTGCTAATTTCGAAATGTTACTGACATAAACACTTTACAAACTGATAACCCCATCATTGTAACCTACATATTTCTGAGATTATTTAAAATGCTTATGTCCGTGAACTAGCATGTTGCTACTCTCCACAGTAGGCTGCTTGAAACACCAACTATCTATGCCACATTGTGTCGAGTTTTCCTTTTCTTAAAGGTAATTCCTTTTTTCTGTTTTTCCGGCCACTGAGAGACATGGACGAGGAGATTCATTTTAGATATTTTTTCAAATGGAGTCTTCAAGGAGAGTCAATTTGGTTCAATGCTTCTTGAACACAATTTTTTTTTGTCTTGTAATAGTACTTTGTGTGAGTATATACTGTATCATACAATGATTGCCTATGCATTAATGCTGTTTTTTTGCTAAATAGGGATGCATCTGCCCATGGGTAAGCAGATTTACAATAACCATCACTCCAGAGCCAGACGGGTGACTGATCAATATTATAACTATTTACTAGGTGATTGTCATAACTGAATTCTCCTTTGGATTTATGTTTTAAGATTTTTCTTCTTATCAGTAAAGACCTGCGGTGAAGTCATGTTATTGATCTTTATTGGCATCACTCTGTCTTTCTGTAGGTTTGAGAACCACTGGTTTTGAGCAGGGCCATTCACCAAACTTTTAAATGGCATGTGCTGAAACTAGAAAAACTAAGGCACCCCACATTAAAAAATACTTGCAACCGTGACACATTTTCGATTATTTGCTTGAGGAGAAAATGGCTGGAGGGACGAAGGGCACCCTCCGTAGCAGGTCAGCCACTGTCTGGCCAAATCTGCTACACTTGTCGCCGGTGTCCTGCACCGGCTTCTCTTGTATATCCATCCTGTGTTTGTCTAGCTGGGCCATTTGCTTAACCAGCCAGTCATCCTGGTTCCTCTTCTGTTTGGACTCCCCTCGGGACACAGGTCACTCAGTTATCATTGAAGCTGGGGAGCTACACACAGCAGGCACAGGTGGTGGTTGGGTATACAATGGTTGTGCAGGTGAGGTTGTTGGCTGGGTGGGCACAGAGCATGACTCAGTCGGTGAAGTGGATGGCATGGAGTCGGAATCAGATGATGTTGAGGTCTGTTCCTTTGAAAGACCAAGAGCCGGTTAGATTCAATTTTGTCATTGTGCATATAGAAATTATTAATCCCACACTGGGAAAATTCCTATGCTACAGCAGCTCTAAAGAATAAAAACAGCATTGAAAAACAGAATTTGCAGCATTGAATACAGCATTGCAAAACAACATTTTCAGCACGTTATATTACATTTTGTTTGCACAGACGTTAGACTATGTACCATGGCAACACGTATTTGGACAACCTGATAGCGTAGTTTCGAAATGTATCCATCGTTGTCCTTCTCACCAAACAACTCCAAGCAAAACAATGGCCAGAAAACCGGAAAAGCTACATGCCGGAAAGATGTATCTGACCAATTACAGTTCTTGCGGTCTGCGTAGCCTCGGCGTGAAGTTAGACATTTTTGGAAGTGCATGTCGAGCTATGGCGAAGGGCTCGCGGAGGGGTCTATGTTGACGCAGAGTGGTCTACGAGGGTAACCCGTCGATTCGACTTAGAAGGATAAAGCCTTTAGAATAACAGACTGGAAGCTTTATAAGGAGGGTGGTGCTTGAAATCATTGTTCTTCCTGCTAGGAAACATATGCCGTCATCGTTGGTGTACACAAAAAGGGCTTCACAGGCAAGGAAATGGCTGTTCGTAAGATTGTACCTAAATCAACCATTTATCAAATCATCAACACCTTCAAGGAGAGAGGTTCAAGTGTTGTGAAGAAGTCCAGCAGGCACCAGAACCGTCTCCTTGGGGCACTACCAGTTCAGACCTCGCTCAAGAATGGCAGCAGGCAGTTATGAGTGCATCTGCACACACCGTCAGGCGAAGTCGTGTCAAAAAGGGCAGCCAAAAAGCCACTTCTCTCCAGGAAAAACATCAGGGACATACTGATTCTGCAAAAGGTACAGGGATTGGACTGCTGACGGCTGGGTTAAATAAATATTTTCTGACAAATCACTTTTGATTGTTTGGGGCATCCGGAAAACACCTTGTCCCGAGAAGACAATTTGAGCACTACCATCAGTCCTGTGTCATGCCAACAGTAAAGCATCCTGAGACCATTCGTGTGTGGTTGCTTCTCAGCTAAGGGAGTGGGCTCACTCACAATTTTGCCTAAGAACACAGCCATGAATAAAAAATGGTACCAACACATCCTCAGAGAGCAACTTCTCTAAACCATCCAAGAACAGTTTGGTGATGACCAACGCCTTTTCCAGCACGATGGAACACCTTGCCATGAGACAAAAATGATAACTAAGTTGATTGAGGAACAAAACATCCAAATCTTGGGTCCATGGCCAAGAAACCCCCCAAACTTTAATCCCATTGAGAAATTGTAACCGATCTTGAAGAGGCAAGTGTACAAACAAAAACCCACATTCTGACAAACTCCAAGCATTGATTATGAGCAGTAAGAATGGGCTGCCATCAGTCAGGATGTGGCCCAGACATTTATTGACAGCATGCCAGGGAAGATTGCAGAGGTCTTGAAAAAGGTTTGACAATTATGGAATGCTTGTAATTATACTTCAGTATACCATAGTAACATCTGACAAAAAAATCTAAAAACACTGAAGCAGCAAACTTTGTGATGACCAATACTTGTTTCATTCTCAAAACGTTTGTACACTACTGTACATTATTGAATGTCTCACTACACACAAGTTACTAAGCAACTGTTGCCTGGCTATATACCAAGCGACAGCATATGGGATAGATGTGGTAAAGAGGTCATTGAAAAACAATTGAATGCTAAAGGCCACACCCCTGTGGCAGGAAGCCGAAATACGCTGTCATTGACACAATGTGAAAACCTCTGATCTAACGAAATGACTATGTTTCAAATTTAGAATAGTGAATGCTAATGGCTACATACCGATTCAAACCAGTTGGTAGCATAGCTAGCATCTATAAAATGCTAGCTATAGGTGTAGACACCATTTTAAGCTATTATGCAGTGCATTGTTGAAAATGATATCAACATATTGGGGTTGACATCCATCCATACAAGCATCAAACTCTTATTTCTACCTCAACAAATTAAGTAGACATAATAGTAATAGCCTAAATATAGATTAATTTAGCTGGGAGTCAATTGAGAGATGTTTTTCTCCACGGCATGTTTACCCCTCACGTTGCTATGATATTTCCACCGTTTGGGTGGTGTTCTATTATCCTCTTTACTGCGTCTATGCGCCCTGTCTGGGTTTGAAACGGGCTTGCACTACCTCTCTGTCTTTCGTCTTTCTCAGAATTTTCAGTATTTAGTCATTTTATTTTTGAGAGCACCAGTATCTGTCAAGCCACTCTGTGGCAACTGCTGATGTAAAAAAGGCTTTATAAAATAAATGTCATTTAAGTTTTATTATTCTGTCACAGTCCTTTCCTGATTCTTGCTCAGGGTCCTGTATCCCTGCTTTTCTGTAGGCAGAGGGAGAAGAGGCTGCTCTGTTGTTAACAGAGATGGCGGCTGCCCTGTTTTCCCCCTCCTTAGGTCCCCCAGGGCAACATGGGGGCAGTGGAGCAGCTAACTAAACCACGGCCCCAGAAAACAGGGGATCCCTGTCTGTACGCCAGCAGTTCTATCCTGCTGAACTCCCTCGTGACGAGTCCTAACTCTGACCAGCCACGAAGTTGTCTCACACACATGTGCGGATACACACAACTACACACGCACCCCAGTCCAGTCACACCCACACACTTGTGTACTGTAACAAACCCCAACCTCAAAAACATAACATTTATGCCAACTTGAAATAACCCTAATTCCTGAACCTTAAAATAATCTAAATTCCATCCTACATCAAACCTCTAAGCCAGTAAAAAATTTCCAAACTAATGTCCAAATAAGGACCTTATTCGATCTGTTAAAACCAAGCTTAATACAAGCCCAGTGAGCTCTCTATTTCACTCACACACACACACACACACACACACACACACACACACACACACACACACCAGCCCAGACAAACATCTAAAGTATGGAGCAGCTGGTCTGGTCAGCTGACAGTCTTCATTTCCTGTCACATTTTCATAAAGCTAGAGATGTCTCCTGCCTCTGGTATGACTACTAAGGGTCAGGTATTTCTGGATGCTGCCATGTCTGTGAGAGTACAGTGACAGGGGACTTTCTGTCATTCCTACATCACAAGGTCATGTGACTCACTCACTCTGTGACAACATCAGTATTTTGGAAAGGATTGGGTTAGGGGTTAGAGCAGGAGAAAGTAATCTGATTGGACTATATATAATGGCCACACATTGCCCAGCTGTACTTTCACCTATTTTGACCCCTATGACCTTTTGAACTCTAAGCCCAGAATGCACCATGTTCCTTCAATCTCCTTCCACCTGAACTCTACCTTCGGTACTGACTGACTGGATTCAAGGCCACTGATATGAGCTAGTATCTACTGAATGACTGAAATGACAATGTGTTCAGTAAGAAACTGGTAGCCTGCTAATGTTTTTCACTTGTTGAACAGGTTAGTTTGCAATCAGGTAGCCTGTGAAACCCTCTGCTACAGTATATGCACTATACTGTTGAGTGTAAGGTTGCCAATATATTTGACAATGTGTATTTTGATAGTGTGCTATATTAAGAATGTTCTGGTTAAACTCAGTCTGTGCAGCTGGTTGTCGTTTATATCTGGTTTAAATCACTTTGATCTGATTAGAACGAACTTTCTGTTCTGTTGTGAAGGACTGACTATCCAGATGTCTGTTCAGATTCTGTTCATTAACAATTACCTAGGATGGTGAGAGATCAGAAATGTCCTGACACTAAAGTGACACTCCTGTCTTGAGTATCAATAGTGCTTTGATAACTACTACTGTTAATATTAGGGGAGTTGAACTCATTGTTTCCATTCACACTAGTTGTGCTTTTATACTTCTAGTCTTTCCTGATGGCAGAAAAAGACAGGGTGGCGGGGTGATTAGCCAAACAATAGGAGCTATCGCTTTTCTAATGAGTCTTCACACCTTCAAAGACTACAAGAAATATTGCCTCTTATCAGCTCCACCGGTGCCAAGTCCACTCTGATGTTGATCTTTTAAGCTTTGACCTGTGTAGTTGTGTACAACCACAACGGACCTGGCTATTTGTAGGAATTACTACAAACAAAACAATTTTAGTCTAGTAAAAGAAATGCAAACAACCGTTTTAGTAGAGGTACTACAAGTCTAGTTGTCTTAAGTTTAGAATAACTGCTAGTAAAAAACATTCCCTGTGTTTTTTTGTGTACCGCATTTCTCTATATTACTGTACTAATTTAGTTAGTCAGCTACACGTGAAGCCTTAAATTTGAATCAGGTGTGTCAGTTCAGAGTTTTAATAAAAAGTGAAATATTTTGGAGGGAGATGTTTGAGAAGTCCCGGACTAACTGAGCTCAATCTGGAATGTGGGCAGTGTTTCCAGACAAGGTTATATGAATGTTGTGCAGTGTCAGCCTGTAGGAGTCATGAGACCAAGGGAGAGGTAGAGGACCAGTTCTTTGTGGAATTTGATGAACGCTGGACTGGATAAATTTCAGCTTGTGGCAAAGACTTCTATGCTTGTTTTTTGGGCAGATAAGCCTCATAGGATTTTAGAGGCCCCATCTTGGTAACCTTAAAGACCCATAGCTTGCCATTGTATTTTTTTAAGCAGAATTCTCTGTGGAGCTGAAGAATGTTTTCAAGTTTTTATGAAATATGATAATCAGGGTTGAATTGAATCTATGTAGCCATGGGCCATTCACATGATTGATTTTCGAGCTCTAATCTTCACATTTCATCACTACAGCTAAGCTTGTTAACCAACTAGATAGAGCTAGCCTGTACCTGAGACTCACCAGGCAAGGCATCACCGTACGTTCGCACATAGTGCGAGTCTCTTTTTAAGCTAAATTATGTAGTCAAATTTGAATCGTACTGTTAGTAATAATTCAACAATTATGCTTTTCTAGAAGTTTAGCCAGACCCTTCATTTATATTTCTTTCCAGTGGTTGCAGGCATTTGCATATACTGCATTGTGACTCATGTCTCTGATAAGTGTTGTTACGGCGTATTATAACCTGAGGTTGTTCTGTCTGAGCTCCTACATACTGAAAAAGTGTGTGTCTCTGTGTGTGTCTCTGTGTGTGTCTCTGTGTGTGTCTCTGTGTGTGTCTCTGTGTGTGTCTCTGTGTGTGTCTCTGTGTGTGTCTCTGTGTGTGTCTCTGTGTGTGTCTCTGTGTGTGTCTCTGTGTGTGTCTCTGTGTGTGTCTCTGTGTGTGTCTCTGTGTGT
>JACXGM010019425.1:0-18411 GCA_016801145.1 Umbra pygmaea
GAAGAAAATGGTTGGAGGAAGGAGAGAAGAACTCTAAATATTTTTTTAATTTGGAAAGAAGAAATGTTGAACTCTCTTCATTGGTAAAATTAAATATTAATGATCATACTTCTGAAAACCCAAAAGATATTTCCTCCTTTGTTACTTCTTTCTATGAGAAATTGTATACACCAAAAGATGACATTGGTGATATAGCCTCTTTTTTGTCATCCATTAAAGAGAGCGCTAGTTGTATTTATAGGGAATCCAAAGAAATGTGTGACCAAAATATAACTTTAGAGGAAATCAGAAAAGGCATCCATAAATTAAAAGATAATAAATCTCCAGGTAACGACGGTCTAACCAGTGAATTATATAAAACCTTTCAAGATGAGATTAGTGAATTTATACTACACGTTTTTATTGAAGCTATTGAGAAAGTTGCCTCATTCCATGACTCAAGGTCTAATTTCTTTAATACCAAAGCCAGATAAGGATCCCTTGATGTTGGAGAACTGGAGACCTATAACTTTAATTAATAACGACGCAAAGTTATTAGCTAGTATCTTTGCAGAAAGACTAAAGATGTGTCTTAATACAATTATTGATGATTATCAATCTGGTTTTATGGGAGGAAGGCATATTAGCAATAATATTAGAAGCAGACAGTTACATTTTATTTGTTGATTTTTATAAGGCATTTGACACTGTCGAACACTCCTTTATGTTTGAAGTATTGGATTTTTTTGGATTTGGCAACTTTTTTAAACGTGTAGTTCAAACTCTGTTTAATGGATGCAATAGTTCTATTAAATTGCCTAATGGTACTACCCCAAGGTTCCAAATAAATAGGGGAATAAAACAGGGATGCCCAATTGTGCCATTTC
The DNA here is from genome assembly GCA_016801145.1 of Umbra pygmaea. Classification (NCBI taxonomy): domain Eukaryota; kingdom Metazoa; phylum Chordata; class Actinopteri; order Esociformes; family Umbridae; genus Umbra; species Umbra pygmaea. Next base: position 867 of record JACXGM010019425.1, read on the forward strand.
TCTTTTTAATGGTCTCACAAACAATGGCACTTCATATAAAAAATTCTACCTTTAAAGGTATCACCATATGTGATAAGGAAATAAAATGCTGTCAACTTGCGGATGATACTACTCTATTTTTGCATGATCGATTGGATGTTAAAAAGGCTGTTGACTCATTGAGTGTATTTTCTTCTGTATCAGGTTTGACTTTAAATGTTAAAAAATGAGATTTATTTGCTTTAAGGGATAAACCTAACAATATTAACGATATAGAGGGCATTCCAATAAGAGAAATTGTTTCCTATCTTGGAATCAAGGTTTGTAAAAATCAAGCTACAAGAGTGTCTTTAAATTTTGATGACCCTATTGTTACCAATGAGAAGGAAATTGGATTCCTGGTTGCTTAGGGATTTATCTTTAGCTGGTCGTACTTTGCTGTCGAAAGCGGAAGGGTTATCAAGATTGGTATACACTACAATGGCATTGGATGTTTCCCAAGTCACTCTTAACGAGGTAGATAGAAGTATTTTTAATTTCATTTGGAGAAACAAACCACATTATCTAAAGAAGAGTGTTTTGTGTAATTCTTGTGACCAAGGTGTACTAAATGTATTTGACTTCAGTACTTCAAACATCATTCTTAAAACTAGATGGATTAAAAATCACATCCAGTTTAAGCATAGGTTATGGAATATTATTCCAAATCTTTGAAAAAGTCGGTGGTATTGAATTTCTTCTCAAATGTAACTTTGATGTAAATAAAATCCCCATTAAGCTGTCTAACTTCCATAAGCAAGCTTTACTATCCTGGTTGATCGTTTATAAACACAACCCTCACAGGTGCTTGATTTGGAATAATAGGGATATAAGATACAAAAACAAATCTTTATTCTTCCAAAATTGGTTTGAAAATGGTATTTTGTTGGTGTCACAACTCTTTAATGAAAAGGGACAATTATATAATTATTGTGACTTTTTGAGTAGATATGAAATTCCAATTACAACAAAAGAGTATGCTATTGTTTTTGATGCTGTACCTTCTGGACTTATTTGCTTGATGCAGGGAGGTTAGGGTCATAATCAAGGTGAAGATTTTAATTTTAATATTCTGATAAATGGTTTATGCATTACGGATAAGAAGTTCAATAATAATTTTAATTGAACCGACTTTTCCTCTTGCAAAATTTCACTGGAACTCTAAGTTTAAACATATAAATTGGAAAGCAGTTTGGAATTTAGGCAGAAGATATTGTGTCACCAACAAGGTCCGTGATATCTCTTATAAAATAATTCATTTAATTTATCCAGTTAACCAGGTGTTGTCAAGATTTAAAATTGATATTGATATGCAGTGTGTGTTTTGTCAGAATGGAAATGAAACCATAAATCATCTGTTTCATGAATGTATATATACAAAAATGTTTTGGACAGATATTGAATTGTTTTTTCTTCAATCTACGGGTACTAGGGTTCAACTTGACAGTAAGGATGTTTTACTATTATTTAGTAACCAGAAAATGGATCAAAACAAAATATTCTTAATGAATTTGATTGTTATGTACGGTAAATATTTTATACACAAATGTAAGTGGGCTCAAGATAAACCTGTTTTTGCACACTTTAAAATTGAATTTGAGAATTATTTGAAGTTATTGCATAATGTAAATAATAGCAAAGCAAGACGAACCCTATCTGTTTGTTAAGCCTTATGTATTTTTGTTTGAATTTGTGTACCCCTGAATGTATAAAGTGTTTTGTTTGTATATTTCTGTATTTGTATACTGTATTGTTATATTATTGTAAATTCAGTACATTTTCTACAATAAAAAAAAAGTGTCACTGAAAGAACACAAGTGTTTGTCTTAGTAAGTTACGTTGGTTTGTTGAATTCTGAATGCTTGCAGATAGATGACAGAGCGAGGAGTGTGGTGCTTAAAACATTAGCATTCCTTTGAACCGACAACAGTTTTCATCCCCACATTTACAATCTCCAGGTCCTGGACCCATCCATCTGTACAAAAACCTGGGCCTGCCTGCTGCAGCGACTTGAAGTTACTGAAAACTTTGTGTGTGTATGCACTAACACCAGGGTTCGAATTATGATTTAATCTTTGTGGGGGTCTCTTAAAAAATTAGCCTAAGTAGGCGCGGCATGTGTAGGTAAATAAATAGCCTAACATTGGACTTCATTCATTTGCGTTCAACGTTTATTAATACAGGAGTAGAGAATCAACAATAATAACAAACCACCTTATATCACCCTGTTGCTATACTGAGTGTATGATTCAGCCGCGGTCGGTGAATCTTAATTGGGGAGGACGGGCTCGTATTACGCTCAGAACCGGAGTGAATGGAATGTGTGCAAATCAAAAAAACAATTGGTTTTGTTCGTTGCGCACCATTCCATTCACTCCGGTGCCGAGCGTAATACGAGCCCGTCCTCCCCTATTAAGATCCACCGACCGCGGCTGGTATGATTTTGTTGTCCTCTGGCAAAGAATGGGCTCTTCTAAGTGGTTTGATATCCTTTGCTATTTAAATAACATTTTACTTAAGCAACCGATGTATATCATGATCAAAAACACACCATTCGCGATATGCGCCTAGCAGTAGCATAGATCTTTTGTATTCTTTCGGAAAAAACGTTTCTTTTAGGCTGTTATTAACATAAACGTCGTGATATATATAAAAGGAAAAAATGATTTTTTTGTGATCTTAATAATGGTGCTGATGATTTTTAGAGACCCCCACAGGTGTATGATTTTACTGCTTTCATGTGAGCTCCCAAGTAATTTGAACCCTGATTAGCACTTAATATCATGTAGTTGTATATATGGGTGCTGGATGTTGGGCAACAGCCAACAGGTTGACGTCCCGCCGGCCCTTGACCAGTCGCTATAAGCTGCTTTCAGACCAAGTAGTTACAGGAACGTAGTTATAGGAACAGTCCACTTCTAAACAGTTCTACTAACTACTCTCCCCCAAAACCGGTTTTGCTATTTGCATTCGCACTGGTCAAGTGGCCATAGGAACTGGTAGGAGGGGTAAGAGAGTGACACAGGCACCGCAACAGGCTTTTATAGCGTCATCTCTAGACTTTAGCATAGCGCCACATACAACAACATTTCACAGTTTAATGTTTGCAACACTGGGTGATTGATTGGAGATAAGTGTGTAAATCATCGTATGTCTATGCGGATGATCTGGTTGTTCTCCTGGTTCCTTCAGCGGCTTGCTGTTCGTTCAGATTACGAGGCAGAAAACGACATCCAATACAATTAAAAAAAAATAATGTTGTGTTGATAATATAGTCCTACGGAGTTGGACTATGAAATTGAATAGCTACTTAACACAGAAACACAAAAGACGAAGGCTACAGCATAATATGTAGTATTATACGCAACAGACAAACGAAGCGACCGGCCAATTGGACCAATCAACGTAGACCTAGGAAAAGGGAAAAACCCTGCTCTGGAGTAGGAGCTAAAAAGGTTATAGGAACGGCGGTGCGAGGAACTAAATAATCCTGCAATTTCTTCTATCAGAACACAAGAAAAAAAGGGTTATAGGAACGTTATGTTCTAGGAACTGCAAAAATACCTGCGGTCGGAAAGCGGTTTATGCTCCTAAGGTTCCAGTCCTTAATTTCCTTTATTTTCTCGTCATATCTCGTCTTTACATTAGGATTTAGTTTTAGGCGGTATGGTCCCAAAACATATTTATTGTGATCTGTATTAAATCGCGCATCTCTCAGTACATCAAAGCAATGAAAATAATGACCCACTCATTGAGCAGTTAATCTTCACGTTCTCATTCTGTTACATTAGCGCAGTGCATACAGTGTGGAGCCATGTATTGCTTTTGAACATTTTTTTCTACCGACTGAACAGCCAGGCTTTGTGGAGTTTCTTCTAATTAGTTTGAACTGCTTTTTGCGAGTGTGAAACAGAAGCCATTTAATTTACTTTGTAAATGTAAGAGAACTTGATTGAATTAGGAGTTTCGACATGCCTGAATCATCTCCACATCGGAGTTTAGTTCTGTTTGTCTTTCAACAGTATTTTGTTACAAAGACAACATAAGTGTTATAGCTTTGGCTGTTCATTTATTTTACTTAGGTATATTGTTAATAATTAGCATAGTTATTATTGTACTTTGGTCAGTTTATACAGGTTTTTTAAATGGTATTTACTAAAAATATTTTTTTTGTCTCACCCCCCCCCAAAAAAAAGAATCAAGAATTGTATCGAACCTTGGGTCAAAAATCTTGATACGAACCGAATCGTGAGTTTGGTGTATCGCTACAGCCCTAATCTCCATGCCAAAAGAGAGTGGTTTCCCAACATGTATTGCAGGCCCTGTTTGAGTCAGCTGAGGAGACTATCAATTGCCAAGCTTAATGCCAGACTTCTGGCAAGAGAATGACAATGTGTGTATAGTGCATACTTTGACTACTAGCTTATGTTGTGGAGGAGTGAAGCACCATTTTAGATGACACACACACACCTGTGTGAGTGTCCTGGTACTTTCCTTGAAATTACTATTTTCTCCACCTCCTCCAGCAGACTTAACTGCAGCTCTCACTTTATTTCTCTCTCTCTGAGTCAGGGTTTATACCTCACAGGCTATCCATCCATCCTTCTTTTGGTGGTAGTTCCTGTGTCTGGTTAGTGGAGGTTTGCAAATGAAGGGGTAAATACTCTCTTAGTCAACACTGAATGGGGTCCTTTTTCAAAGGTGCTATGGTGTATGTTCGAGACAGATCTATATAAAAGCCTTACACTGTACTGCAATCTTGTGAGTATTCTCAATAAAGCCCTTGTCAGCTTTTCTTTCTCATCAGTCTTTCCTATTTACCTTTCATATAGTATATACAGGGGCTATTGGTGGATTGGTAATTCTTTACTTATTACAATGACTTGTGGCATGAGAATGAAAAGAGGCACTGAACCACAAAGACACTCAAATGGTAGGGCATATTGTAAGCTATTTTTGGACACATAGCCGAGCGATTACGTTATGGGATTAAGCAGATCCGGGTCGCATGTCCTTGCTTGGACTTTGCCAATAGTTTTTGTGTGCTGTTCTGCGCAATTCCGTTTCCTCTTCTGACAGAAAGCTTCCAGTCTAAATAGCCGGCGGCAGTCTGATGTCCACAGGGGCAGAAGGAGCCGCCCTTCCGCGGGACCACTGTAGCTTGCAGCAGGCAAGGAAAGAGCTTAGGTAAATACTAAGACTGGAGCTGCATTTCATTCTTTCCCTTTGGCCACTACACTCATTGACTCATTCCAGTGATTTAATCACAGTTTTTCTTCAAAGTGTTTTCTTCTCATGTGCATACCAAAGAAAGGAAGAGGGTTTTGACTTTCTGAACATGTTTGTTATGCACTACATTATAAGAAAGCAAAAATAAGCTTGACATTTTTGAAGGGACAGAATATCGACTTTCAAACCTGGATATTAATCTGAAGGGTTTGCTTAGGTTCATGACCTCGCTTAGCCCGCTGCTCTCGTTTGGTTCTGACGCCAGTGCGTTATGAGCGTAAGGAGCCTGGGGAAAGCCCCTGCCAGATAAGGGAATGAAGCAATAGGGTGTGTGTTGCAGGAAGAGAGGGGAAACAACTTCTGTCAACTGGTGCTGGGCAGCTAGGAAAGATTATAGTAGATTGGTCTGTGGGGAAGCATGGCCTACAAGACTTTAGTATGAAATAAAGTGGCCCAAAATACGACCTCTTCTTCAGACTGACTTAAATACTGAGTAATTTCAATTGTGATCTGTGGAGGCTTTTTTAAGGCTCTAAAATGTGGACTTGAGGATGTTTTGGACATTACATTTACAAGGGTTTCTTAAAATGCTTGGCCACAAAGCGTGCATCTCACTGGCTTTTGCCCTCTGCGCTGCAGTCAGCTACCAGCATACAAGGTTCTGAAAGGCTATTGCTGCATGGTAATTCACTATTAATAACAGGATCAAAACAGATGAAAGCGTTTCAGTACAACACTGGGAAGCTAGCGGAGCGCCTGGTTGGCACAGATAGTAGTACTAGAGGTCTTTGTGGATTATGACCTGCTGCTAGTATTTATGAAATGCATGGAGGCTGAGACATGAATCAAAAACAGGGATTGTGAATCCATCCCCTGTGCCTCCTGGCTCATCTGTAATAGCTAGTCCGTCCACATGTCCACAACTCCACTCCAACTAACTTGACTTGCAGGGTAAATGTGACTGTGCATGGTCTGTGCATGTGGGGGGTGAATGGACATGGGATGAGATGACAAGCTTGAGGGGTGATTGAGTCAGCGAGAGAACTATTAATCCCCCTGGTGCGACAAGGCCTACGGAGGAGTGCATATCAGGTCAATTACAGGGGCTTTATCCTCATAATTGGCTTTCTGATCCCATCCACTGTCCAATCTGTGATTTACCGTCTGGCTCTGAGTGGGACTCAAGAGGAATGTGTGTGGGGAGGTGGGGGGTTAATCGAATAAGGAGTGGTTCGGGGGGGGGGGTTTAAAGTGGGAAAATGCAATTGACCTTAGCATTCAGAATTTACAGTGAAGGCAGGTTTATAGCCATGTGTCAAAAAGCAGTGCAATTGCTTCACGGTGTCGAGTCATTGGTCAGTGCTCAGGAATCATTGGTTGTTATTTAGTTGTGCAGTAACACTGACACAGTCTGGACTCAACATATATTTACAATGCATCAAGTCACCCTAAAATCCGACGTTAACTTTTTACTTTACTTGCCCTTTCGAGCCAGTTGGTCTGAAATCTACAAGCCCAAATTGAATCTTTACCTGGGCCAAATTCAATTTTATAAAACAATACAATTGTGTTTTTTTTACCTAACAACATGGATTATTAATTTATTAAGTGTTTTTGTATGGGTTTTACGCAGTGTGAATTTGTGAAAATACTATAATTGAGCAATATGAATGTTTTGTCCTTCCTCACATCATGGTAGGTATTCACCATTAGTTTTTCTATTTGGCTCTGAACCACCTCATTCATTTGGAGCAGGCAGACAGTCATCAGTGGTGGTCAGAGACTTTTTAGTGTGCACATTGTGATGTTTCACCTGTCACTGTTCTGCACATTCTACACCATGTGTAGGACTACCTAACGTAAGATGATGTACATTACAAAAAATAATAATACTTGCAATAAGCAAATTTTCATAAGGCATTTGTATGCAAATTGTAATTTTAAAGAAAAGCTGGATGGAAACAATAGAAATTTGACAACTTACAATAGGCTACTTCTTAAAATTAGTTTCTTAAAAATGATTTCTATGAATTAATGATAATGTAGTGCAAATTACATGACATATGTTTTTTGATCAAACTGCATTAAACAAAAAATATAAAATAATTTGTCATGAAATTAGGTATAAAAAGGGCCTCTAGCACGAGGCAGCGCAAATTGGCGAAGCACTGCTCAATATTTGGGATAGATAAGTCAGATTATCTACCTTGCCACAACAGAGCCATATGTAGAGAGAGTATGGCCAACTAGGGAATCGAGTGTTCTGAGCTATCCCATTATGCGATTGGTTCCGAGGTGCTCACGTGTTTCGTGGACTCCATGTTGGAGCCCAACATTCAGCTGATTGCCATTAACATAGTGCAGGGAATAGTGGAAAAATGTATAATAAATACATATAAAAATGACATAAATCACTGAAAAAATGCCCAACTGTTGCGGGTTTGGCTGCAATGAAAGACCAGGAAGCGGCTAAAAACTATTCACAAGTTCCCCCGTGAACCAGAAAGGCGAAAAGTGAGGGATCTGTATGTGAAATTACTAAGTTTAACCTGTCCTCAGCGATGGATGAACTACGAAAGGTTATGTCAGGACTCGGGAGACTGAAGAGAAAAAGGTAAACACTGCTCAGAGACTTATTAGGCGACGTGTTCACTGGTGGTGCAACAGATCGTCATTGATCCGTGATCCGTTCGGATCAATATCTTCAGTTCGGCACACACGTGATCCGCGGATTGATTTCTGAAAAAAAGTTTTTGATGATGAAATTTCTGAAAGGGCCTTTTACATATTGACAAATGCTGATAATAACATGTATGTTCCTGTTTAGTGAAAATAAGCGATTTATTTCAAGCATATTCGACGCATAGAGTGAAACTGTAGAGTCATCTACGATGGTCTCCAATATGGCACCCATGATTTAAGTTGGCCAAACTCTCTATATATACGGCTCTGGCCACGGCATTCTCCAGTGATGCCCTGTGTGCAAATTGAGTGCCTGTAAATTGAAAAGCAAATGGAACATCAGGTTAGAATTGTGTAACAAATTATTTATTTTCCACTACTAGATAAATGGAATGGGGAAACTATACCATCGAGTGACGTCGATGCAGATGAGATATGCGTTATGATTGGCACAAGTATTTGTATTGAGATGTGATACTTAGCTTTATGGCAAGTCAATGTTACAAAACATTAAGGTCTACTGCAGAGGGATAAGCGAGAGTCATGAGAAAATGTATGTTGATCAGTTGTGGAAATAACAATCCTGAAATCAGATATAACTTTTTCTTGAAATGATAGTGTGCAATGTATTATGGCTCTTTCAAACACTACATGCATAAAGGCTTTAAAAAAGGCATTACCCAAAGGTGCTTGTTGGAATTCGGCTGGAGCATTTCAATGCATTGGCTACTGCTGGCAAAACAGTGAGTGTGGCAATTTCCACACAGAGAAATGCGAACACAGCAGCCAGTAGCCCAGCCTATTGAAGGTCAGGGACCTGAATGGGTCTCTGGCCACTGTCACATTCCCCTTGGGTGAATGGGCCAGTGTGTTCCCAATGCAGCATTCCTCTAACTGCAGAGTACCTGGCAAATTCTACACCTTTCTTCCACTGTCTGGAAGTCCTGTGTGTACTGTATGTGAGTGTATTTGTGTGTTTGAGCCTTTATGCAAGGTTCTCTATGCCTGTTTTGAAGACTGGGCCTCCAATTAAAAGGTTGCACACAACCCAGAATTGGTCTGCCCATACAGACCTCAATGGACAATGTATTACATGGTTGCAGATGTACTAAGCCAGGACAACCTCATTTGATTTGTACAAAACCATAGAACGTATCATAAAATGTTATCTTGTGTCAAGATTCACAGAGTTTTTGTGAGGCAGCGGGACAAAAACTTAAATCATAATCCAAATCACAATCCACAGGGACATAATAGTCCATCCAAATGGTTTCCGGGAAATTCTGTTGTGCTTTCGAGTTCTCTGTCCTCTCCTGGAATTACTGCATCGATTGCAGCACTGAATATGATTGTCTGATTATTTCAATGCACCTGGACTTAGTGCTTCTTTGTTGACGGCCCTCTGCTCACATTACATTGAGAAATTAATCCCTCAGACTAGGTAAAACAGCCATTTAAGGAGCAAGAAAGGACACATTCAATGGACTTTCACTCAATGGAGGCAACCAGGATTTCCACACCTCAGAAAAGTGGCCCCACAGGAAAAGCTTTAAAATCAATGAACCTGAATGAAAAGCTGACATTTCACCTTTTTTATTTTTTTATTTTATTTAACCTTTATTTAACCAGGTAAGTTGACTAAGAACAATTTCTTATTTACAGCAACGACCTGGGAGCAATTAGGGTGAAGTGTCTTGCCCAAGGACACAACGACATTAGGCTCAGTCGGGAATCGAACTGGCGACCTTCTGACTAAAGGTCTGACTCCTTACCCACTGAGCCATCACCTCATTAGTAGGACACAACTTGCAGTATTTAACGGACAACTCTGGCGCAAAATTAACCTAGGTGTCAATAACACATGGGTAACGAGTCGACCATTCTTAGTGATATGTTGACATGTTATCGATCACCCCTTTTATTGCGAACTGATAATTACCTACGATAGTTGTGAGGGCATAGTTGAAGTCAAAATAAATCGCTATTTTATAACACTCCAAATACCAAACTTACATGGTAGCATAATGTCACTACATGCAAACCGAAGCATTGAGAACATTGTAAGTGTACAGACAGTTTATGACAAATTCAGTTTAAAAGACCGTGTTCTGTACAGGCGCCATCTTGGCAAAACAGTCTCGACCAGTCGAACCAAATACAATTTGCTCAATATATCAAATAATCGCACCGACGTAAAACAACTTGTCTAATGTACTTACTCGGTAGATAATTGTTGATCTGGTCCCTCAGGTATGGGTTGCCGCTTCCAATTTATTTTTGGAACATGGAAAAAAGTACAGCCCTGTTATCAGAGAGCGGAAATCTTCAGACTGTACAAAACACTGCATCTCCTGCCAGTGTTGATGCAACAGGTCCCGCTTCGTGCAACACATGCACTCCTGTTCAGTGTCCATAGCTTCACAATGTCTGCAGGTACACCACCAGGTTCCTGATGTACGAGGCTGTGTTGCGGCATTGAGAACCGCTAGCTCTCTCTCTCTCTCTCTCTCTCTCTCTCGTACCCCCTGAATGGAGCTCCTGCAGCTCGTCCGGCGCTAGCTATGAACAAGATTTGTTTGCCTTGCAACACTAACTCGGTTTTCCTCTTCAAAAGAATAGCTCTCCTAATTTACAATAATCAGTTTTAATTCATTACATAGGTTGTGTGTTGCTAAAATAATCTATTGTTGGATAAAACAGACTAGTTTAAGTGAATTCTTTTCAAATGTAATCATGTTTTCACATGAGACACTGACAATATATTCATTCAAATTGTATGTACAATGTAATAAAATAGTTATTAAATACATGAATAACTTATTTGTTATCATATAGTTTTATTCTTTCTTTACACAGAATACAATTGCATTTGGTAACAATTTACTAGTTTTATAATGAATTTACAATGATTATTACAGTGAATTAAAATGGCCGCTATTTAAAAAATCAAAAATCTGACTTTGCTTGCAGGCATAATAGTGTAGGGCCGGACGAGCTGCAGGAGCTCCGTGCAGGGGCTACGTGAGAGAGAGATCTAGATTTTTTTTTTTTTAACACTATGGTTAAGCAGTCAAGCAAATATCTGTGCAGTTTTGCATTGCAAGCGTGTTTCTTTGAATTTTGTTTCTGGAGACATTAATATACATCCATCAAAAGCCACAATGTGCAATCTTGTCTGGGAATGAAACGTTATGAATACGGGCAGGATTCCACGTAACCTTTTATGCAGGTGCTGTCATTAACAGGCTATAATTAATAAAACTATGAATTTTGTATTCGGTTCCGGTTATTGGATAGTAAAATACTTTAACATTTAAACCAACTGCTGTAATGCAGTAACGTTGTAATGTACGTTTTTGACCAACTGGTATATTTTGTATGAGGTGTCAAGGATTATTACTGTCTGCCCAAAAAAATTTTATACTACACTGCGGCTTGAGGTAGATGGTAGTTTCCAAAATATCAATGTTTTTATAAATGGTCATGTCTAAAAATTAGATCCTTTCTAGATTTCTCTCTGCTGTCACTTCGGATCTGATGGGTTAATTGAGGAAAAACTGCGAGGATAAAATCTGTTCCAGTCCATAGGATATCATCTATCTTTTCCAAAGAACGACATGATGGTAATATGGAAATTATTAAAATACCATAAATATACATTTCTTCCAGTGCCCCCTGAGTAGATTGGCATAGTTTGGGCAAAATCCGCACCTATCGCCGTAATAATGAAAATGCCTAAATGAATAAATTAAGCATGTGAATAGACTATAGGTAAATGCGAAAACTAATTTCTACTATTAAATAAAATGTTTGCTTATGTTTTTGTTTGCATATGTGGTTTAAACACCCTACAACGTTGTTCTATGCATTAGCTTTGAAAAATTAACTCATTGCGACATTATAAGGTTTGCACAGAACGTCAGTGTTTAGCCCTAAATCTTTTATAAACTGTTCACTTGACACAGTCGTGCACTGTCAAAGTGCGAGATTAATTTCAGTCACCTTTAAAATATAACACATATGATATAGAAATGAAATATATAGTTTTTTGCACTTGAACAATAGCGTTCATCATCAGAAACATGCAGTTAATTTAATTCGCACTGTTATTACAAATAATGTAATAGCACACATAAAATATAGCAAAGGTAATTAAACAAAAGCAATGTCTGGTGACACACCTGGTCATTAATGTTTCCACAACCCGTCAGGGGATGATTTGCGCAATTTCAACCACAGAGGGAGAGAGAACATTCAATCTACTAACAACGCGTATGAAAAAAATTTTAGGCTAAATGCCTCAACAATTTACAGAAAACATAAATAAAATATAGAACGTTAATAACAGGAAACTTTTTTTATGTTTTATTTTTTTTATTTAACCTTTATTAAGGTGGGCACGGTGAGAACAATTTCTAATTTAAAATGGCGACCTGGCCAAGATAAAGCAAAAAGGTGCAAGTACAGACAGAGTTACACATAAATACAAATACACAAGAATTACACAAAGGGTACAGTAAAGACGAAAGATAAAAAAAATACAGTCGAAATACAGTTGAAGTTGAATGAGGTAGATGTAAGTACATGTATAATTAGTGCAAAGAAATCTTAGGTTTTATCGGTAGTTCGAGTTAGTATACATTGCAGGCAAATACAATGTAATAAGTTAACATTAGTATGACAATTTTACTGTGCAAATGGTAGCAGTGCAAATAACGGTTGATAAATAATATATTTAAAATAAATACTGTTCAAGACAGTAAATACACAGGTGCTTATTTGGCAAAGTGCCACGGTAATGGATCAGATAGGGAAAGGTAGTGCACAGGGGGGGGGGGTCAGCAGGTGCAATGGTCAGACAGAAGCTCTGATAATTGAGATTTAAAGGAAGTTAGGGGGACAGTGGTCACGAGTTTCAGAGTCTTCTGTAGCTCGTTCCAATTGTTAGCTGCCGCAAACTGGAATGCATTTCGGCCAAAAGAGGTGTAGGCTTTAGGAGTGACCAGGGAGATGTACCTGGATGAGCGCAGGTTACGGGAGGGTGAGGCAATGGTGAGGAGTGAGTTCAGGTAAGGACGAGCTGCAGTTAAGCCAGTGAATGATTTTACTTCGTTTTTGAAAGTAAACAGCTGTAAATGTATATATTATGTCTTTATATTTAGAGTAATGAATACACTTTTCTGGACAGCAATACAAATAAACTGTAGCCTATGTTTAAGGTTCCATGCTTGTAATCACAAGACAATGATGTTAGCTATGATTATGCCAATAAAAATATAAGACTTACCTATTTCCACCCATCCCCTGTTATTACCCCTTTACATGTCACTGAATATTATTTTCTTAGACCTACCTGATATGAAATAGCGTCGACATAAGTGTGTGGAGATACAGTCTTCTCGATGGTATAGCTAGCTGCAGCCATAATTGCCTTTTCTCTGGATATTTCTTTTTACATGGCAAAATAATGAATTTCAAATTTGTTTTTTTTCTAACATTATTGGTGCACCCAACAAACAACAACTCTTTGGCATGTTGTAGTTAGTCCACTTTCTCGATCCGAGACTGTATGAACATACTGTCATTGACTGTATGGCGGGTTGTTATTCCCCCAAAAGTGGGTGTGAATCTGTTCAGAGACATTCTATGACATAGCGCCGGTTGTGAGTATATCCAGTGTTTTATACAATCTGTGGGTGAAAAGAGAGCGCCGCTTAAAATGACAGCAGAATCATCCAATTGAGTGCTTAGCATTCCACATTGTGTGAGTGACATGGTTACTTGTTTTAACTTTCTCATATAATTACAATATATTATCGTATTATATTTGTGGCAAATTCCACATATCCGTAAATAGAGGCTACACACATTGTACTCAATATATTCTAAAATTAATCTTGGCTACTGCATCAGACTCTGCAGCAGGCCTTTTAATCTGGGGCACTAACTAGTGTTACGCAGCTCAATCTGTAAGGATCACAGACTCCACGAAAACCAATCAATTATGCACCTTGACAAAAGTGTGTCTTTGTTAATAAGTATGCATATGGATTTTTTTGACAAACGACTTCCAATCTGAGACAAGTAATGTTTTAATTAATTAAAAAATAAATCTATCCCTTATAACTCACCCGCCAGAGTAGTTTGTAGATTAGAAAAAGTTACCCGCCACTGTGAAAAAGGTTCAGCATTTGACTGGTATTGCACTGTCAAAGTGGTCAATGGAAAATGGGCGTAAGTTGCTTTTGATAAAAGCCTCTGCCAAAGGGTTCATATTATTATGGCCCGTAGGTATCTCTTTGTCAAGTTAGGTGTCCTTAATGAGGGCAACATGAAATGTTTTTAACCTTAACTCAAGTCAAAGAGCTACTGACATAACATTTCATCATGCCAGGGGAGTCAAATTGGCCTTTTGATCACGGCATCTGAACCGTGTCCAATAGGTCCCTGGATTTAATCCCCCAACTGCCAAGGTGAAAGCTCTGCCATTCTGTGTGAGTAAGATGCCTTCATTTTAAGCAATAAAGAGCAACTCTCCAGCGACTTCTTGTGTGCAAATCGGGCGCCTGTAACTTCACTCACAGAAGAATTGTTGGTGAACATAATCTTGATCTGACTGAAGGCTTAGTGTGTTGAATTAGCAGTGCGAAAAGAACTGGTGGCTCTGTATTTGTTGAATTAACCATGTGCGCTGCCCTCGCCATCCCGCATCTGTCCAAGGAGTTCCGGAGCTGCCGAAAAGGCAGGGTCAGTGGGAATTAGGAGGGAAGAAAAATTAGGGGAAAAAACAGATTTTCAGGTTGTTTGAATGTTCCAACTGCTGTTTTTCAAGGATTGAGGCAAAATATTAGGTTACGTTTCATTGTTTTACCAATGTTTTGTGGCTTAGTAGACCCAGCAAGACAAACCTCTACATTCAGGAGAATTGGCAAAATATTTACCCAGGGCTAAGTATTTTTCACACTGCACCTTGTGGGGATTTTTTCAGCTTCACAACAGACTGGTCAGAAAGAGGGGCAACATATTGAAAACACTAACATGAACATTACTTTAGAAATGTTTTATTTATGTTCATCCAGATAACGTTCAACATATTTATATATATATATATAGCTACAATAATTGCTTGAAAAAGCTGTAATGCAAATTGCTAGTGCTAGCTATTTCCTGTGTTGTATCTAACTAGCTAGCTGAAGTTAGAGGCTATTTGTTAATGTTCACAATGTTAGCTACTAGAATATCATAACTGCCACAGTTGCCGTGGCTGAGACAGCTTAATGCAGATAACAGAAAGCTTGTTAAAGAAAAGTCAGAGCACCTTCGCCACACATTAAAGAGACAGAAGAGTTTATACTGTTTCATTGTAACGCCTACAAGAATTTTGCTTAGAAGTGTTACAATCTGTTGTTTAACAGCTTCCTGGCTGAGTGTCCACTGCTGTTAGGTTCCTGAGAACATATTGCTTCAATGTAGAACATCGATAAGATTGTATAAGTGTCACAATTCCTTAATGGAATGACATGCTATAAGCAAGCAAAACAGCAGTGAAATAAATGTTATTAGCAGGCTGTATCTGTATCATAATCTATTGCATGTTTGTTTTGTCAACAAATTACATTTTGACTTTCACTTCACATTTTCATTGTCAAATAAAAGTAGAATTAATGAGATTGGTTACATTTATAAGAGGAGTCATCGGATTGGATTAAGGTTATTATAAGTAATCACTGGTCAAAGTGTTTGGGGAAATGTAATTTGATTGCTTTAGGTGTAGAGTTTGTATCTTGTTGTCATATGTCACTGTTATATACTGTATGTTTTGTTGTTATCTCAGTTACAACTTTCATGAAATCACCCATTGATTTACATTTACGAATTTGTGTGTAAGGGTTTTGGGAAGGTGTATAGATGTTAAAATATATTATTTTGAGCGATGATTACATCAATAGATGTTTATCAATTCAACCAAAAAATAAAATAATTGATTGAACATTAAGGTAACCCAAAAGCATTGGGTCAAAACAACCCAGTGCTTGGTTTGTACAATAGAGACACATGGGTTACAAAATTGACCCATATTGGGACTTTAACGAAGCATGTTTTAGGGTGTAGGAATTATATATGAATATTAGGGGTGGTATGGTTCATGAAAAACATCACAGTTGGAAAGGGGAAGATCAGCCGAAAAGAATGAGGGGTGGCTCATTCCTGTGGGTTAAACACAGCCAGGAATTAGGGGTGGTATGGTTCATGAAAAAACATCCGAACCGTTCAGTTTGCTTGTCTTGGTTCGGAGCGTGTGCGTCGGTACACTGCTAATGTACAACACCTATGTTAAAACACTTACCAGAAATGACGAGCAAAATGAGCGTGTCAGCGTGACAAACGCAACACATGGCAGCTGATTGGACGAACACTTCACATGGGTTTGGCTGCTCTCAAAATTCAAAACAGACTCTAATGGTGTCTCATTCTGAATACAATCCATGATACGATCTCATATTTTACAGAAATAGTTAACGAAACATGTTTCTGAAAACATTTTAAGCAAGAAATAGGCCATAGAGTTGCTGAATCTGTCTTCATTTCAGATCGACAAAGGTCAGTTTAAAAGATTTTCGTCAGATTTTGAGAGGCGGCGAGCCACACTGAAGTTGGCAGTTTGACAAATGCGTTATAAGTTCCTGTAAATGGCAATACACACTCATTGTTTTGCCAAATAAATGAAAAGCTTGTTGAAAATCGTCAATGTCTTTCCTCTTGCTGTATCAAAAATATCACCTAGATTTCCTCAGAGATGGTCCCAATAATGTGCCAAAGTCAAGTGAAATTCCGTTTGTGCATTATTACATGATAATTATTTTTTAATACTGTATCATAAATTGTGGATAATTAAGATAAATATCATATGCTGAAATATATAACTGTGACCCTAAAACCATAAAAAAAATGTCAAGGTTAATTTTCAACCTTAATTGCAAACATAGCTAATTTAATTAGACAATGTTGTTATTCAGCAAATCTTATTTCACCATAATATGGTAATGTTGTAATTTGTTTCCATTGCTGAAGAAGTGTTTACTTGTAGTTTTAATGGGCGCTAATGATGGTAATCTAATGTTTAGATTATTTTGTTAGTAATCCCAGATATGTTTTCTAAACAACAGATTATTAGAAGATTAAATGAAAAATGTAAAAGTAAATTCTCATTCTACAAATATTGTGATATAGTTTTAAAATGGAAATGTATTGCACCTCTTATGTGAAACAGCTTACTGTTGTACAAACAAACTAAAAGTAGCCACCTAAATGTTGTAATGGGCTATGCAGTACTATTTGATGCTAATGTGTTTTCACTTTTATATTTGAATTGGCAGTGCTCGAAGTGGGGCGGTACTCACCGGTACGCAGTACCGGCTAGGGGTGCAACGGATCATGAAACTCACGGATCGGATCGGTTTTCGGATCAGAGTCACGGATCGGATCATTTTTCGGATCAGCAAAATAAAAAATATATAAAATAATTGGAATTAGGGTTAGTTGTTTTTATAATTTTCAGTGGTTATGATGAGCAATATGAGAGAGAAATTTGGTTAATATTGATCGTTGTTTAGGT
>JACXGM010019426.1:0-18410 GCA_016801145.1 Umbra pygmaea
CAGTCCCTTCTGATACCAGCAGTCCGTTCTGATACCACCAGTCCCTTTTGATACCACCAGTCCTTTCTGATACAACTGACTCAGAGTTTCATGGCACAGATTCTGGCCTTGCACCTGCCACCATGGAACCTCGTCTGGTTACGCTGGTGAAGTTGGAGTTCCATCTCCAGTCCCTTTTGAAGGCCTTCCGAGCCGATTTAATCTTTGAGATTATGGCTGCTCTCACACTGCTCTATCCAGATGAAAACAGCTATTGATGCGGCTCTGGCCCCTCTCTGAAGCCCTTGGCGTGGTTCGTGCAGCTGCTGATGAGCTTGCTCACAGAATTGAAGGATTTGAGCATGACGTATCTGACTACAATGACCGGATTGTAGGCCTGGAGCAGGCAGTTGTCTGGCATGCAAAAACTGCTGTCTGGTGGAAAGACTGATGACCACAAATCCTGTTTGAGACTTTGCAGTCTCTGGGTAGTCATCTTGCCTGAGGGATCTGAAGGGAGAGACCCTGTTAGATTTCTAGCTGGATTCTTCACGGAGATCCTTGCGTCTTGTTTTCCAGTTGACCCCGAAGCTAGACCGGGCTCATCACCTCAGCAGGCATCCAATGGGCAGAGGTGACGTCCCCAAATTACACATCTTCATTACGCGGTTTCACTACTTTCGCGACAAGGAGGCTGTGTTAAAATGGAGGAGCAGAGAGGAGTTGATCTACTGTGGGAGGAAAGTATAGACTGTATATTCCTGACTTCAGCTCAGGTGTTGTCTTGAAGAATGCTAAATTCCTGCAGCTGAAAAATCTACTCCATGAGAAAGGGGTGACATTTTCTCTTTGCTTCAACGCACGCCTCCATGTTGAACTTGCTGTGAAGAAAACACACTTAACAAAGGTATTAAGACCTTTCATGACCTTTATGACAATGGTATTTTCTCTGGCTTCCAGAAACTGGCCTCTAAACACATTTGCCTTCATCTAATATTTTCCTGCTTTCTTCAGATTAGAAATTGAGTTTCCTCCCAATTTTCTGGCTTTCCCGATTTACTTCTGAACCAGGCCTGGGATGCTCTGCTTTAATCTTTCAGGTCTATTAATAAATGATGGCACTCGACACACACTCCACCAACAAAACAATATCTGCCTGGGAGCGGGAAATGGGTGTTGAACTCACGGAGCAGTGGTGGGATGCTTTGATAGACAGAGTAAGCTTAACTACATCTTGTGCCTGTCTTGGACTTATACAGTTTAAGGTGGTTTATAGGGTTCACTTCTCCAAATTCAGATTGTCTGAAATGTACTCTAATGTGATTGATGTTTGTGACAACTTAATCATATGTCAACTTTATCATATGCTTTTTCTATACCCTAAGCTTTGCTTCTACTGGGACTTTATCTTCCAGGTCTAATCCAAAGTGTTTTAAATTCACCTGCTTCCCTGTCCCTTGCCATAAATGAAATCAACCTCTTCATTGGACTTTAATTATTTATTTATTTGCCACACTTGTTAGTCTTCTGCCCTCTTTATTTATTATCTCTGACCCGTGTCTTGTATTATTGTTGGGTTGTCTGTGTGGGGGACAGGATATAGGATTGGGTGTGGGGAGGGATGGGCATGGGGGGGTCAGGGAGGGAGGTGCAGCTGTGCTGGAGAGAGGGGAGGGCTGGGGAAACGACCGGGTTTGTTGGGATGTTTGGTGGAGGGGAAATGGAAAAATCTGTGGTGCATTCCCTTTTGTTCATATATTGTTATAAAAAATATATCATTACAATACATACATTTACAAAGATATATATGATTAATACATCAAAAAAATGTATAGAAAATTAACATAACCTCCTTATTTTTAGTCACATTGCACCCTGGAAATTAAAATACATTTAAGCTAACTTTTGCCAGATGTAATTACACATTATAACACTCGACATCAAATTGAAAATAACATTTATTTAAATTCTGAACAATTATAAAAATGTAATTAGTGAAATACCTGGTTTGGGTAAGTGATCCAACCCTTAGAGTAACCATTATAAACTTGCTCAGGTCCAACCAGTCACTTCCCAGATCACACATCATGCTAATTGCAGCCCACTTGACGTAATTTATAGTGGTTTTAATTACTTAATAAGAACAAGCTTGATGAGTCCAATACTAGTAGTGCATGACAACACAAATACACCATGGTTGGAAAGGTGCTTTTTAAAGAGTTCTGGGATAAGTTAGGAGAAGGATAGAAAACTATTTCAAAGGGGTTTAACTATCCCTCTGAGTACCGTTCAGAGCATCATTAGAAGTGGAAAGCGTATGGTATGGCAACACCAACACCTTGCGTAGACCAGGCCACCCCTACAAACTGGATGACTGAGCCAGAAGGGTATTGATCAGGGAAGCTACCAAGAGGCAAATGGCAACTTTGAAGGACTTACAAGTCCTTATGGCTGAGATTGGTCAGTCTGTGGATGTGACAACAAACTCACAGGCTTTACACAAAGGTGGCCGGTATGGTGGGGTGGCAAGTAAGAAGCCTCTTTTGAAAAAGGGCCACACAGAGTCTTGTTTGTGCTTTGGAAAAGATTCTAATGTGGCAAAATATATTACATCACACAAAATACACCATACCTTCTGTGAAGCATGGTGGTGGCAACATTATGTGGTGGGGGTGAGTTCAATAACATGTCACTTAAATTAATATATTTGTCATTTTTAATAGATATGACTGAGTTTTACTTATTGTTAGTACTGCTTCATATTTGATGCCCCCCTTGATGTTACCTTTTGTTGCAGTAAGATTACATAAATTGCAGGGTAAGTTTTTCCCTATATCCCAAAAATCAACTGTAAATCCACATTTTAAAGCTGATATTTAAAAACTCTTTTGGAATCTCTGCACTAGAGGATGTCGGGCCCTCATGCCACCCTCATGGACTCTGTATCTGACATTTTGGTCAGAAACATGCACACCAGTAGCCTGCTGGACTTCCTTTTGTAGAGCTCTGGCAGTACTCCTTCTGTCCCTCAAAGCACAAAAGAGCAGATACCGGTCCTTCTGCTGGGTTGAGGTGTAACGGCCTTGTGTAACGGTCCGTCTCCTGGTATCTCCACCATGCTCTTGAGAATCTACTAGGAGACACAGCTAACTTTTTTGTGACAGCACGTATGGATGTGCCATCCTGGAGGTGCTGTACTACCTGTGCAACCTGAATGGGCTGCATGTACCGCCTCATGCTACCAGTAGTGACAAGGACACTAGCAAAACTGAAAATGATTCATTAAGAAAGGGTGAGGAGAGAGCAATTGTCTGTGACCACCACAGGCAAAAACATTTCCTTTTTGGGGGTTGTCTTGCTGTTGCATCTATGGTACATTTGCTTGTTCCCTTAATTTTTTTGAGCAGTGTATAATACACTTTCAAATGTAAATATATGCCCAGGCATTTTAGATATTCATACTTAAGGCTTGTGCAAATATAATTGAACAATGCATGCCCTAACTTGTAAAGTACACCTAAATACTGAGATTGACCCATGGATAGAATATTTTTGTCGTTAAAGAGAAGGGATCAACTATGGTCACATAAGGACACAAATATATGCACCCACGTTTGTCTTTCCATTCTTGTGGAGAAGTGAGCCCAACCTAACCCAGAAATCCATATTCTCTATTTCCTAGCCCCAAGATTAACCTCAACAACGTAACTTATTAAGAAATTGCTTTTCTACTTTAAATGTAATTTCCAACTCTAGCTGGTAATTTCTAAACCTAATAGTGACCCCACTTCTACTATAACCCCCTAAATCATATATTTCCTTAGGACCTGATACGTAAAGTCATACATAAGGTGATTAATTTTTTTCAAGACATGGCGTGTTACAAGTAGAAGTTATTTTGAAAAGTTTGATAGAATTGTAAAGAATAACTTTCCCGAATGATTTAATCACGTGGTTTCTTTATACCAAATAGGAATACGGACAGACAGAATCATTGGCACCCATCCACGTCTTGGTGACCGCAGTTGCTTTAGGCTTTAAGTCAGCAAAGATTTCCGGAAATAGTAAGACGTGTCAGTGCCATAAATACAGAATATTACGCCGACATTAATTATGGCATCCAAGTGATTAAACAGTCTCAAGACCTGTATGGGAATCAAGTAAAACACAATCAAAAAACGAACAGCTCCGGTAAAAGTGACAGTCCCAGATATAGGGCGCTCTTTCAGCCCATCAGAGGATGTGGTCTTCGTTGCGCTGACAGCAGCTCCAGCTGGAATAGTCATGCAACAGAGTGGCTAAGAAGTTCAGACAACTTCCAAGAACACGGAATGTAGTGGACTGATCGATCAGGTATTAAAGAAATGCATGTTAAATTTAAATGTTATAATTTGGCATGGGACCAAATCCAGCGAATTGACAAGCAGATTAGCTACTTGCTATGCTAGGATAGCTTGCAGTGTTGTTACAGGAACTTGATTCATGCTAAACCTGGCTAGGTGTTGGGTAGTTTACGCTGGGTAATGCACCCCATAAAGATTCGTGCATGGGGTCCCAACTCTCAATAACAATTTCACAAGCTAATGTGTAGCTTACTAACTAGATAGATTAGTGCTTTTTAAACTAACATAGAAAAACAATCACATAGGGCAGTAGCCTCTTGTCTGATCTAGCTTGTTATCATTGTCTATTTTGATCTGGTCAATTAGTTATGAGTAGCAGAGTGAGTAGGACTATTATTGTTTTTCTTTCATTGACAGCTCACCAAAAAAAATTGTTTCTCACCAAATATGGAGTTTCACTGAGCAAATACCACCACTTATTGTGGTATAAAGATAAAATGGAAAAAAGCAAACGGAAAATGTATTGTCTGGAAAATAAGTTGGCGAATGTGTCATTTCTGCCATGCAGAGGATCACCTTTTTAACTCCCCCGTTTGGAGTCCTAACAAATAGAAAAAAGTGCGGAAATTATTCTGGTTTTAGGACGTACATTGATAACAGGTCAAATGTTACAACACAGTGTTAGGAGGTAATGTCAGACAATGAGTTCATATCAATCTCAATTATCTATTTTTAATTTTGTTAAAAAAGTCTGTTCCCAGCAAGTCACAAACATAAAATAGAACTACTGTAATTATTTTTTACTTCATTA
Source organism: Umbra pygmaea (assembly GCA_016801145.1). Taxonomy (NCBI): domain Eukaryota; kingdom Metazoa; phylum Chordata; class Actinopteri; order Esociformes; family Umbridae; genus Umbra; species Umbra pygmaea. The sequence continues at coordinate 5,134 of JACXGM010019426.1, forward strand.
CACAGGAAAAACAAGGCTAACCAGTTCAAACATACTTGTTTTGCTTCATGTTGATGAGATAAAAATCAATGATATTTTAAGGTACTGTGTTGCGGCTGGATTAGAGACCTGCCGAAGAACAGTAAGTTGTTGGCTGAAGATGGAGATTTGGCATAGGGATTTGTCACAAACAATCAACAAAAAGTATTACTGGACACAGATTTTAATGTAGTTTTTCACATTTCTATTTAGACTTCCTTTTAAAGAATATGCAGTGTGTGATGTCAGTAAATTATGGTATTTGCTTAGCAAAACTCAAATGTGACCGTCCACCTAGATTTAGGCTTAACTTTACATTAAAGCAAAACACCTTTGTAAAGCAAAGTATTACATCAGTAACAATCATACTTTGACATTATTAAGCTTGCAGATAAAAGTTGGAGCTAACTTGGAAGAAACAGCTCTTGTTGTATCCATTGTCTTTGCCCACAGACAGGTTCAACGTTAGTGACATTAGCTATTAGCTTATGCTATGTGTACACTCCACAACTTCTGAAATTCCTACCATTGCTGGACCGTTCACATTAAACAACCATAATTCCTGCAGTTTTCTTCCCAAATGTTGGGAAGCACATAGTGTTGAATTTGGCATATATTACACAGTAAAAGTTCTATACAATAGCTGTTTTGAGGATTCTGAATAATAATAACTGATTATATTATTAATGCTGCTATAATAGTTTTTTTCCTCACATCCTAAACAGTTCTTTGCTCCTGTCAGCTCGACAAGATCTGTACATACTCTGAGTGATGCACAACTGAACATGGGAGAGATAGGCCAGATGATGTACGGTAACTCAGTCTGTGCCTCTCCATTCTTTCTCCCCCGCATACCTGTCGGCTAAAAATAATAAATACATAATTAAATATTCACAACCTAAATCAAATTGAAGTCAATCATGTTCCTAATGTATCTGTATCATTTCATTTTTCAGTTGGTTTCAAGTCAGATGTGTTACATTATACTGTAGCTCTGATATTGCAGAGGGTTTTTCGACTTTATCTAGATTTTCTACCTTTCACAGTGTCATTCTAACGTTTTTTTCGCCTAAGCTTCTTGGGGTAGCACTGAATCGTGGCAAAACTAGCCAATCCTTGGCCCAAACCTAAAATGTAATACAAATCAGTCCCCAATAAATAACTTGCACCCCACCATATCCCAATATTTCAATACCTCAGTGATGATTATTTTATTCTGTATTGAGAAAAAAATTGTTGGGTGATTCTCCTAAAGTCAGCTTTAAACAAAGGCCTACTTAATACACCTGCAATAACCAACTGTCATTCAAAAGACAAAAATGACTTTGGACTGAAGTTTTTTATTTGAGATATGTTTTGCTTGAATAATACTGTTGTGTGTCCATAAGTCAACATTAACATTTTATGCTAGTTATAGTTTGCTTTGCGCTATATTTATTATGTGGAAAAAATGACCATATTTCTCACTGTGTATATTTATTTTCAAATCCTAGTAAACCTTTCCCCAACACAGTTTTCAACTGCAAACAGCAACAAAAAGCTCTTACCAGAACTTTCTCAGCAAATGACTCTCCATGTTGCTAAAACAATATTGTTGTGGTGAGTCGTTTGCTGAGTCATTGTAGCAGTTCACTACTGTTTGTAGATTACGCTAAGGGCCTCTCATTACTATAACACATGTTTCTCATTACCACATAATGTTTAGGTTTACTTTAATTATCAGAACCTACACTTCAGTAATTACAGTGTTCTCTATAATTATTGGAACATTGAAGCTTTTTTCCCCACTCTTCCGCTGTGTAATGTAAAATTTTTGATATGAAATGGAACAATCACCATGAGGTTATATGATAGGTTCGCTGCTTTTATTTGACAGAATATCTGTACCCTATTCGTTTCACCATTTCAAAATGAAAACCCTTTTTTTATCCTTTCACCGCAGTGACCGTACCAAAATATTTGGAATATAAATGTCCAAATATAGCATGTTCAGTATTTGGTTCCTTATCCTCTGGATAGTGAAGCACCAATGCCTAATGAGTTTGAAAGCATTTCCTTGTGCTGTTGTTGTGAATGATCTGCTGTAGCCGCTTGTAGCTCCATCTTCAAAGTTCCAGTGGTGGCCATACATACCCAGAACATAACAACCACTTCATCATATTTGACCGATGAGGGGGTGTTATTGAGCAGTTACCCCCGCTTCCCCTTTGTTTCAACCATCTCTAATAATTTCTTCCAGAATTGTAATCGTTAGGCTGGTAGCTAGTTGAGTCGGTAGCTAGTTGAGTCGGTAGCTAGTTGAGTCGGTAGCTAGTTGAGTCGGTAGCTAGTTGAGTCGGTAGCTAGTTGAGTCGGTAGCTAGTTGAGTCGGTAGCTAGTTGAGCCGGTAGCTAGTTGTGTTGGGTGGTAGCTAGTTGTGTTGGGTGGTAGCTAGGTGTAGTTTTATTAGGCCTACAGTAATAATTGAAACACAAAAAAACAAAACCACTTCATCATGATGCAGTTTGATGGGCTCAGGCTGGGAAATACAGTGTTTAAGCCTGGTGTAATCAATGAAGAGTTGTTTGTGTCGTCGTGAGGGTCTTTTCACTGCTTGTGTTTATAGTGTTTAAACATTCACAAAGGCTTGTTGGCTTTAGTACTTATAAAATGGCCAGCTGCTGTTCTCTAACACTGTGGGGGAAAATGTCCTCTATGTACAGATCTAGAATCAGATTTCTCTCCATCAAGTTAAACCTAAGGTCTTTAATGGAGGAAATGCAAAACTGACCCAGTGTCTGGGGCAACTTCACCCTACACCCCTCAGTGACACCGATAACATCATAGTTGAGCAAATTGTCCTCCATGCAGTATTCAGTGAGATGTTTTTCAGTGATAAATTGATTGATTTCATAGGCAAGTAAAAAAATTGAAAGTATTCATTTTAATAGGAAGAAATGCTATTTCTAACCTTGAAAGAGTGTTTGTTTAGCTTGGTCCTATACTAGAATACTTGGAACACCAATTGGTTCTTCAATGGATTCTCCCGTGGAAAACGTTTTGAACTTTAAATTTTTTATTAAATTCTTTATTGCCTCGGCCAATGTAATCCAATGTGGTTAGACGATAGCCTTGGCTAAAATCTATTCTACCATTCTTCTAGGGTTAATGTGTAGGTTTATGGGCCAGATGGCTCAACACAACAGACAGACAGGGCTGGCCTAGAAGGCAGACAGTGCTAAACCAGTCGCCATCACCACTGCTGACATTGAGTGTAATCACAGCGTAAATATTTCAACAGGAACTGATACTGATTACAGCTCAATTGAGTGACACGCTGACGGTTTGGGAAGTAACATTGATACCCTCTTTGATTCACTCTGCAGATACATCTGATGACGTGTTTTGTCTTGACACAATTGCACACACACGAACTTCATTCTGATCTGTTTACATTCTTGCAGCGGTGTTGCACAAGATTCTGAGCCCTATGCATAGGCAGTCCTTATGGGCCCCCATGCTCCTCAACCCCAATATATTCCAGACTTTTCAAGGGCCCTCTATCCCCTTTGGGCCCTGGTAATCAGTATTGGTTTTACCCCCAGTCTGACGCCCCTGCATTCTTGCAATGGTCATGGCGTTACTGCTTCACTGTTATAACCCGGTACGTTAAACTCTGAACATAATCTTTAATGGACAAGGACATCCTGGCAGGATTGCAGAGATGTTGCCCTTGGCTGGGACACCATAAAACTTAATATTCATGTCTTTCACAGACCAAGGAGTGTCTTCGTATGGTGTACAGTATGTTGCATTATTGTTAAATCACTGAGTGTGAAAATACATTTTATATTAATTTACAATGTTTTTCCAGGCTAGGCCTCTCACATTAAGCGCAATGGCCGCCAGCCGAGGGACCCCAAAGCCTGTGGTTACAAATTGAGAATGTTACTAAACAAAACCTCCTTTATATTAGCTGTCCATCACACCATCCATCCTCTGCACCTGATACATTTGAGAATACGTGGACAGAATGCAGACATTGAAACAGAATTGAAATCACTATCTTTCTTTTTTATTTTATTTACAGCAAAGGGATTCAATTGAATATTTAGAAAATTATTAAATTTGCCCGGATGATGTGAACTGTACTCCTATTTCTCTCTGAAGAGGCAACAATAATTCCACTTGTTCGACCGGCGGCATAATTGTAGCAATGATGCTACGAAAATAGTACTGTGGAAGTTAGTAAATCAATCATTTTGAGAGCCACTATCTTCTGTTTTGTATTTGTATATAATTTAGGACAAATCATAGACTTTCTTTCTCACTTGGACATTTTTGACTTTTTGTGTCATCAATGCCACAACTCCTAATTAAATCCATTTTGATTTCATGTTGTAACAATAATATGTAGAGAAGTCCACGGTGAGTGAAAGCTTTTAAGAACTACCATGAAGGCCTCTTTTTTATGTTTGAAAAACTCTTGTCAATTTACTGTGTCCTACAAACTACATATTCCTGCTGTTTGCACATGTAAATATAAGTAACTGCCCAGTATTTCCAGAATTGTACATGCTGTATTTACTGAACATTTATTGTCATAGTTCTTCCTCAAACATTTGTTCAAAGCAGAAGTCAAGAAAGGTGTAGTGGCAACATTAAGAGTTCTTTTTAGTAGGTTGTGCAACGTTTGCTGCTGTGTAATATTTACATTCCACATCCTCCCAACACAACAGAGTTGCCTGTAATACAGTTAGTAGTACAGTCACCGGTCAATGCTGTTACTTTTTAATTTCAGCTAACACATTGCCCAGAGTTTGTCATTATTAATACTGGGCGATAATGATAATTGTCATCAATTTATTCAATATGAGTGGAATCATTAGCGGTTTTATGTCATTTAGCTCCAAACAGATGCTGAACGCTAGGGCTGCTGAATTAGCATAACATAATTAGCCTCTAAGCATTTTGTGCTAAATGTAACGTTCTTTTGTGAAACTTGAGTTTGAATATCTGACTCCCTCATATATCCACTACCATTCAGCCGATATATATGGCCTGTATTGTATACCAAGGGTCAGGGGTAGCCTGTATTAGGGACATATTAATATGACTACAATCACTGGTGTTTATGGAACATGTGCTGCCAGAGAGAGATACTCAGGACCAGGCTTCAAAAGGCCGGCAGACATGTTCTTGTTTACTGGAAGTGTCTCCCGGTTGCAACTTCAAATTAACCATATCGAGTTTTGAATGACATGATCGTTTCTTTTTTTGTCTCACTATCTGTGACTGTTTTCTCTGGTTCGCCTAGAAAATAAATTTGCCATTCTTATCAATGGTGCTGGTGGAGTGGTTCACTGTAAATGTGAAAGTCTAATTGTGGATGGAATATTTACTCATATCAAGGTGTGTAATGACCAGTGTTGGGTAATGTTACTTTTAGGATTAATTTTCATTTACTTGTTGATTTCAGAAGTTTTGGGAAGTCCCTAATTAAGACAAAATGTTCAGGTAAATGGAGTTCAAATCTTAACTGTGACCTATAAAACAAATAGAAAGAATAAAGAAAATATCAATCATGGTCACCATTAAGATATGAACTCCATTTACCTGATCATTTTGCGTCAATTAGGGACTTCCCAAAACTTGTGAACTCAACAAGTAACTTAAAAATAATTGTAAAAGTAACTTTACCCAGCACTGGTAATGACTTCCGCTGATCTTCATGTTTGTTGTGGTTTTTCACAGAGCTGCGTTTCCTGGACACTCCAGAGCTCCCGCACGTGAAACTCAAGTGGGTGGTTGCCCCCGGCAATGAGGGTGCGTTTCTCCCGGAAGCTGGGCCTCCTAGCCAAGACCCTTTTCCTGCTGTGGGTGCTGTGGCTGGGCTACTTGGTGCTGACACGCTCCTCCCGTCTGTCCTACCCGGGGGCAGACTTGGGGGAGGATGGAGGCAGTCGCAGCCTGAAGGTCAGGCTGGTCAACCCAGCCGAGGGGCAGGACGAAGAGGACCTGGCCAAGCCCGTGTATGTGAAGGCGCCAGCAGACACAAACATGCCTGGAGAGTGGGGCAAGGCCACCAGGCTAAACCTCAGCCCGGAGGAGAAGAAGCTGGAGGAGCAGAGTGTGGAGAGATACGCCATCAACATCTTTGTCAGCGATAAGATCTCGCTGCACCGGCACATTGAGGACAACAGGATACAAGAGTGAGTAAACGCCGTCTTTGTCACGCCACAGCTGACAACCTCTTGTAATATGACAAAAAATCTTGGTTTCATGCATGTCAACATCAGAAGCCTACTTCCTATTCACAATTTATTCACTGCTCTTGCACATTCAGCCAACCCTGATATCCTAGCCATGCCTGAATCCTGGCTCTGGAAATCTACCAAGTATCAATCCCCAACTACAACATTCACCACTCAGACTACTAATATCTAAGTATCTGGATAGACTGTTCACTCTCCTTCCAGACCCACATTATCCATCTCCAATCCAAAATTAAATCTAGGGTCAGCTTATTCCTATTCCGTTACAAGGCCTCCTTCGTTCTTACTGCAAGACATGCCCTTGTGGAAATGACCATCCTAACTATTTAAAACTTTGGTGATGTCGTTTACAGATCTGCCTCAAACTCTTTTCTTAGGAAATTAGATGTAGTATAACACAGCGCCATCCGTTCAAAGTCAAAGTCCAAAGTTGTTTATTTATCATATGCATCGAATAACATACATCATCCTATGCAGAGAAATTATTTTGACATGGCACGGCGATTCTATGCAGTGGGCTTAAAAACAAGAATTACAACAATATAAGAATTTTAAAATGATAATGACAATAGTAATAATAATAATAAAATGCTATGTACTGAGCAGTGGTCTGGAAAATGTACAATAGTAGAAGTAGTAAATATTATAGATTTGGCATGGAAAATTGCTTTTAAAGGTGCATTTGAATTCTGCTACATCAGATGTCGAGAGCATAAAGTGACCAGAGAGTGTTAGTGCTCAACAGACGATTTGCGATCAGTGTCTTTGTTCCATGTTGAGCACCCGAATGGCCTGTGGGAAGAAACTGTTTTTAAGTCTGGTGGTCCGTGCCTTGATGCTCCGGTAACATCTACCAGACGGCAGTAGTGAGAAAAGTTCACGGCCCGGGTGGCTGTGGTCTTTGAGGTTTTGTCACCAACACCCCATATAACACCCATCACTGCAACCTCTATGCACTAGTTGGTTTGCCCTCGCTACACACTCTGTGCCTAACTCACTGGTATCATCTCATCTACAAGTCCCTACTAGGCAAAACCCCACTGTACTCATTAATCTCCAGAGCTTCACCCACTCTCAATCTGCACTCAAGCAGGTATATCTCTCTGGTTACCACTAAACCCCGCACCTCCTTCGGCTGCCTCTCCTTCCAGTTCTCTGCTGCTAATGATTGGAACGAACTACAAAAGCCTTGAAGCTTGAGTCCATCCTCACTACCTTTAAATAATTACTATCAGAGCTACTGTCAGACCATTGTACTGGTACTTGTTGACTGTCCCCACTCTTTTTCCCTGTTTATGCCCTAGTGTCTTCATCACACCCTTAACTCATGTTGCACATATTCACCTGCACAGCTGTCTTTGTACCATTTTGCACACTATCATTTGCACAGCTATGCTCAATATGTTACCTACTCTAGTGTTGCAGTTTTTTGCACTTCCAAATTTGGATTTCAACTGATCTACCTATTAGACCCTAACTTAGACCCTTTTCGCAAAGACTGTATAGTATATAATATACTCTTGACTATCTTGCATTCTGTATTTGTACTTGTGTAACTTCATGAGTAACTATCTTGCACGTAAATAGATGTTCTCAATTGGCCCAACTGGTTAAATTTAGGTGAAATATATATAAGAAGATGAACTGGAGTCAGAAGTGTTTCTGAACAGGAGTCAGAGGGAAAATTGAGGTAAAAACAGGAGTGATCTCCTGAGATGGGACATGAGTGAACATAGGATCACAGCTAAGCTCTGTTAAATCAGAACAGCAGTTTTGACGTTGGCTTCGGCACACCCTTAACTGCAGAGCAAGGAGCACTTTGTTGTGTGAAGTGATAAAGATTCCTGCTGGCACTTGAAACTATTATAGAAATACCTACTGTCAATTTGGAAAATAACCACGTTAAAAAGGATGCTTTTGTCTGGATACTCATTACACTTTTATAGCCAGTACAGACATTTATAAAACCAATTCCTTCTTATTTGAAAGGCTGCCTATCCTACAGTATGTCTCTGATTTTATGCTTCACAATCATTCACTTGGTAAACAGACAGCCTTTGTCTGGCTCTTTAGCATGGCCTGCCAGGCCCTTTTATCCAGCCCGCAAAGGATTTTCAAAATCAAATAAATGTCAATATATATATATTTTTTTTTTTTACTCTAATTACTTTCCGTATGGGCTGTTGTCTCAATTCGTAGGTTAAAGGATCTTGAAACCAACAGCGGTTATTAAATTCTGAGAAGTCAAAGAAGGCAATGTTGTTAGAAAACTAAGGTATAAACATTTTCTGTAGGCTACACACAATTAGCATTACTACTGCTGAGTTTCACCACTTTCCTGCAAGCAAATGTTGCCTATGAATGAAGTGAAGCCCTGTTTTTGCTGCCCATGTTTCATTGACAGCATCCAAGGTGTGCAAGTTAGACCCAGATAGCCTGCAGAGCTAAAGCGAACGTCCCAGATCGACTACTGGGCTTTTGGAGCTAGGCTACCGGGCTTTTGGAGCTAGGCTACCGGGCTTTTGGAGCTAGGCTAGTGGGCTGTTGGAGCTAGGATACCGGGCTTTTGGAGCTAGGCTAGCGGGCTGTTGGAGCTAGGCTAGCGGGCTGTTGGAGCTAGGCTGCCGGGCTTTTGGAGCTAGGCTGCCGGGCTTTTGGAGCTACGCTGCCGGGCTTTTGGAGCTAGGCTGCCGGGCTTTTGGAGCTAGGCTGCCGGGCTTTTGGAGCTAGGCTGCCGGGCTTTTGGAGCTAGTCTGCTGGGCTTTTGGAGCTAGGCTACCAGGCTTTTTAATCAGTCTGGTAGCCTAGCTGCTGCGTTGTCCTTTTCCCCCATTTGTTTTTTTTTCCATATCGCTCGCCTACCGGGACCTCCGGATTTACACATTAAACACTGGTTACAAGACACCGACTGTCTGTTTTTAAATGATTTCATACCTTTAAATATTAATCAAATGCACATACTATTAGTTTAAGAATGGATGTTTTTAACATTGCTGAATATTATGTTAGACATCTGTTGTTATATTACTATATAATGCCTATCTTTCTCTTATCATGTACAGATTTCTTTTCATAAACATGTAACGCGTGGGGCATTGACAGTAAACTGACGTCCCACAAGTGACAGTCGTGTTTTCTGGGAAAATGAGGCAAAAGTATTTCGGATCTTGGTTACATTGTTTAGCTTTAATGTTGTTGTTTAACTTGTACGCTGATTATCTTATCTAATAGCTATGATTGGCTATATAAGGCTATTTAAACAACACAACAAAAAACCCTCTTTGTTTGAGCGAAGATGCAGAGCGAAGACGTTTGACTACCGACGCCTGCCGACCACTTCCGTGATCATAGCCTTCTACAACGAAGCCTGGTCCACACTGCTCCGGACTATCCACAGCGTTCTGGAGACCACCCCCGCTGTCCTGCTGAAGGAGATCATCCTCATAGATGACTTCAGTGACCGAGGTGAGAAGGGGAATACAGATCAGGGGTTCTCAAATCCAGGCTTAGAGCAGCGGTTCTTAAACCACTCCTTGGGGAACCCCAGCTGTTCCTCAGTTTACCTGTTGTCCTGAACTAGCTCACCAGATTCATTAATGAAGAACTTGATAATTAGAAAATAAATAGAAAAGTTAAATCAGGTGAGCTTGGTCAGGAATAGTTCAGATACATGGACTGGCTTGGGTGGTTGGACAGCCTCTGTTTTACTGGTCTAGCTGGTGAGTTACACCCACTTCATGTCCCAGGTGTAATTAAGTGCTTGATTTAGAGTGGAACAAGGAAATATATTGGTGAAACTGGATTTACAGTTTTTCTGCCTATTGATCCTAAATTGTATATTTAAAAAAAAATTCTAACAATGTAAAATGTAATGATACTATGAAATACCTGGTCTTCATCTAGCATTGTGGCTAGTAAAAGATGACAGTACAATAATACCGAATTTAGAACAATGGTGCAGAGCTGTACATATGACAAACCACGAGAATAGATCAGCCAGATACACTTGTGCGTGAGAGACTAGCAACACTAACACCGCTTAGTGATGGTAGACAGTACTTCTAATGTTTATCTTGGGCTGGACAGGGAGGCCTACTGGGCCTTATGCTACTGTAGGAGGAGACATGTATAGGTCTACTCATTTATGTATTCACAGTGCAGTTATACAACAGCGGTCTCTGTAGACTGTGTCAGTTAATGGGTTGGGTTAAATGTGGTTGATCCACATTGCGGTCCTCCAACTATGTTGCATAGATGAGTGTCACAGCTGTGGAAAAAGATAGAGAGATTAGAAAGGACAAAAGGAATGAACATGAATGGGAATGGTAGAGGTGAACAGAAGGATGGAGGTGCAGAGAGCTAGGCTTAGAGGGAGAAACGGCAAGTAAGGAAGTGCCAGAGTGAAAAGCACTGAGCATCTGTTTCTCTGTTGGACTCCTAGTGTACCTGAAGTCCCAGCTGGAGCAGTATATCAGCAACTGGAATCGCGTCCGCCTCATCCGCACCAACAAGAGGGAGGGGCTAGTCAGGGCGCGTCTCATCGGTGCCACCTACGCCACGGGGGATGTCCTGACCTTCCTGGACTGTCACTGCGAGTGTGTGCCCGGCTGGGTGGAGCCACTTCTGGAGAGGTCTGTCACCACGTCCCCCTGTTGACAGATAGATTACAGGTCTTATGCCGTGTATCTGTATATAAGCACTTCGTGACATCTGCTGATGTAAGGCCTATATAAAATACATTGAATTAGTTGAGTTGTTTCAGTGCTCTGATTGATTGCTCTGATTGATTGATTACCGTTACAGTTGTAATAAAAATGATTCAGCCCCTGTTGAAAATCAAGTTTATTGTCAAAATGTACAGACTGTCAGGTGTTTACTATGAACAAATCAAACAAAAGCAATTGAAATAGCTCAACACAAAGAATACTTCAAGTGGTTTCCCCAAATTCAACTGCAAATGCAACAGATAATAACTTATCCACTCAAAATTATTCCACCCCTTCATGGCAAGCATCTGTAGTACTTCGTAGAGCACCCTTTTGCTGTTATGACTTGCTGCAAAATAGATGCAAAGCCAGACGCACACCAGTCTCTAGCAGTGTTCTTGAGGAATCTTAGCCTATTCCAATGACCTCCAGTTCAATAATATTCTTGGGTTTGAGCGCTGCAACCGCCTTCTTCAAATCCCACCTGAGATTTTTGATGGGGTTCAAGTCAGGTGACTGTGATGTCCACTGTAGAATCTTCCAGGACTTCTACAAACAAGCCTTGGTGGACTTTGAGGTATGCTTGGGATCATTGTACTGTTGGAAGGGCCAATGACCCCCAAACTTCATCTTTCTCACAGACAGCATGACGTTTTCTCCTAGGATTTCCTGATAGCTTAATGAATCCATCTTGCGTATGCTTCATTCTTCTTTCTCTAGACATACCGCTGATCCATGCTGCTGAAGATTTCAAATTTGGTTTATCACTACACAGAACAGAATCCCAGAGGGGGTCCGCGTGGCGTGGTGGGCTAAGTGGCAGCATTGCAAGATAGTCTACGTCCTGATAGTCAGTGGTTTGAGCCTGACTATGGGTTCTCTGACTTTCCCCAGGTGTCCTGCATAAGGCAGCGCAAATTGCCATAGCGCTGCCTGGGATTATGGTTAGATAAATCAGATTATCTATCTTGCCACTGCTTTTCAGCAACTCCCTGTGTTTAGATCAGGTGCCTGTAAATTCAATTGCAGAAGTAGTCGGTGAACGTAATCCTCCTGTGCATGATCTGACTAAAGGCTTCCGTGTTGAATGAGCAGTGCAAAAAATAATCGGCGGCTGGGCGACACGTGGTTGGATGAACTATGTGCACGCCCCTCGCCATCCCACAGATCTGAGTTTCAGAGTTGCCACAAGGCAGGATTAGTGGAAATTGGGAAGGGAGAAAAATGGGACTTAAAAAACAGATTCCCCAAAACCTCTGTGGCTTCTTTATATGATTTTGAGCATATTGAAGTCCACCTTTCTTGTGCTTTTGGGTCAGTAGTGATGTATGTCTTGGAGGTCTAGCATGGAAACCTTCTGGGTTTAGTACATGCCTTACTGTGCTCACTGAATCCTCAGAGCCTGTTGCTATTCAGTCTTGCTGCAGGTCTTGTGAAGTCACTCAGATTTTTCACTACCTGCCATTTCAGAAATCTGTCCCCGTCCAGGTAGTGTCACCACCGTTCCCTTAACTTTAAACTTGTGAACAGTGTTTCTGGGAACAATCTATTATTTTTGAGACTGGAGTCATTATGAGTTCAGCTCAATTTGAGGAAACTACTTAAAGGAGTGTTCCACAGTAAATCAGTTTCATAGTATACCATTTACAAACGTTACCATAGATGATTTATGTCATATACATGTCTGTTGTTGTTCAATATATCAGAGAAAAGCCTATAGTATATTTCAGTTCCTTTCGCATCCACTGGGGTGCTTCTGTATCCGTCGAAACTTGAGTTACCACAACTCCCAGAATTCCAAGCGAATTTAGTGCCCGTCCCCGTTTGAACACACCGTAACAGAACATGGGCAATTCAACAGTAGAGCTTGACGCTAGAAAGTTATACATATTTGTTTTTGAAATTGTAGTGTAATTTCTATTCATCATTTCCGTTTGGTGTTCTGTACCTGGTTGCAAAAATTACAAGCAAGCCCAAAAAGAAGGATTAATCTTTCACACTTTACAATAGGCTATAAAAAGTTAGGGTCTGCAGTCGGCATTTTAGGTCGGAAGATTACGAAAGAGATCTATGTGCTGAATTAACCGGCACTACAGCCCAAAAGCGGCTGAAAAGCGATGTGATCCCATCCATTTTTCTTTATCTAGAAAGAGTAGCCTATATATAGTAAGATACAGTAATTTACACAGTCAGCTAGCTACTAAATACAGCTGGCACACTACACATACAGTACAATAACATTACCACACAGACACGATGTGTGCTCCATTATCAAGGTACAGAAAATAGGTTTAATAAA